>VDFB02294855.1:0-49523 GCA_007258455.2 Sequoia sempervirens
TGAAACCTATAACTACTCACAATAACTTGTCAAAAGATTAGTGTTAAGGACCAAGGTCCTATCAGGTGTGCCATTTGATGTAAGGGGGGAATTTGCATAGGAAAACAACAATAAATTAATCCAAATCAATTCAAAACAAGATCAAAATCCCAAACTGTACTCATGAAATGAGTTGTAAAGCAATGAACTCAATCAATAAAGGTAAGCATAAGTAAGAAACTATAAATGAATTCATGAAATACAACTATACGATCCCATGTTCCAGTGTAATTCGTATTGATGTTGGATTGTGTTTAAATCAATACGAAGCCTCCATTATTGTTGCAAAAGCTTCAAATCGTGTGTTAATGGTGATCAAAGATGTGTGTGTATTTTCTCTCAAGAATTTGAATGTCAATTCAGCATGACCTCTTTGCATAAAATTTATAGATTCTCTTATCATTTTTTAGAATGAAGAAGGTTGTTATATAGATTTTTCAATTTCGAGATGAATGATCGAGATTTCATAGTAAGAGATCATGATCAATGGTTGAGAACCATTGAGAGGAAATAGATTGGAATGATTAGTAGGATTGGATTGGACTGATTGGGGGAATTGAAGAAATCAGGTTGAGTGGTTAGTGGGATTGAGAAATAGATTGAGTGGTTAGTGGGATTGAAGAATAGATGGGTTAGTTAACCAATTAGAGTGAGAAATAAGTGGTAATGATTTTCTCAATCAAAAAGGGGTGAGGATAATTAATTAATATTGGAGGTGAACATGCAAGTCATGTTTGACTTTAACAAATAAAGATGTATTTTTTTGTTGACTATGTTGAATGATTTCGAATAAGTGATTTAATTATTCAGGTTTAGAGAGGGGAAAGTGATTTAATTTAATTATTAAATGATAACAATTTAATTGATTTAGATGAATAAGGTATATTAGTGACATAATTAAATAACTTACGTTAATTCAATTAATCAAGAGGAATAAAATTAGATTAGGTAATGATATAGTGAATTAATTAAATAATTATAGATTATTCAATTAATAGAGAAAAAATAGGGTTAATGATGTTAATGATGTGAAATGCAATTATATTAATGATAATTATGCCAATAATGGAAAAATGTCATTCAGGATGTGTGATATGCATTAGGTCATTTTTAAATGTCTACAAAAATCAACTATGAAATGATGAAACAATAAGGCAATAATCAAATCAAAATAAAGTCAAATGATCACAACAATAAAGTAAATAAGATAAATTGAATTAACAAATGCAAACCTTACAAGCACACATACAATTCACCTTAGCTCAATTCTATTTCTCTCCTCTATTTCACCTTGGGAGAAATGGTATGGATATCTTTGCTCTCAAATTTTGTATCTAACACAATTAGCACAAAGACACCTACAAAATACGAGTATAGTTTTCCTACATGATTTGATATGAAAAATGGAGAGAATAGTTGAATTTATAGATATTCGATGACACAAATCAACGATCAAGATCAAAAGAGAGACTGAAAAGATCAATGGTTGAGAATTGATGAGAGGAATTAAGGGCCAGTTAAGTGGCTACATGACTATAGTTAACTGATTGCATGATTTAGTTGAAATGATATATTGGAGTGTTAACTCATATCGACAGTTAGTGAACTAAATTGATTGCTCAAAGGACTCAAAGTGAGTGGGAGTTAAGTGGATTTGATTGATGAGTGTGTTGAACACCTGAAATACTAAGAGGGGGTGAATCAGTATTCCTTGAAACTCATTAACTTAAAAGTGCATTAAAATTATTTCATTGAACTTGTAGAAATGGAAATGAGTAGTTAAATCATGCATCGCAACAATCAACACAAGAACACCAAATTTACGTGGAAAAACCATGATGAGGATTAGCTCACAATATATCATAACTTGTTACAATACATTACAAGAGGCTCACTGCTAGAAGGGATCACTGCTCAAAGGACTCATTGTCTAGAAAATAGGAGGGCTCGCTACCCAAGGAAGATCACTTCTTACAAAAGATGTAAGAAAGAGTGGCTCATTGCTAGATTTTGAACTGCTAATAATACATTTGTAATATAATGAAGATACAGTTTTATTTAGGCTCAGTAAAGTGAATTTACATACTTTATTCTTCACCACTATCACATTTAGTACCTCACACTCTCACTCATCATCATCATCTACATCTTCATACCATCAATGAATTGACCTTCTATATCTATGAATATATTCCAAAAATAATCATATCATCAATTAGGTTGTCCTAATTAGATGAAACATGTGACACCATAACCTATAAGCTCAAAACTCCATTGCAGAAGAAACAAAAATGTGTTCTTCACCAAAATAGGTTAGCATGACCTATAATCACTCCTATGAATCTGCTTCATACTCAACTTAATATCGCACGACCCCAAAACCCTTATGTCAGCACCGCACAACAAAACTGGTGAAGCAACAACTAAATGAACCAACTATTTATTCACAAATTGGCATGTGGACTACCAAACCATCTAAAACTCATAGTGCATACACATCTGACATATTCAAATACTTCCTGAAATCTACAAAGCATAATGATCAATTGTAATGGAATGCAGAGCATTCCAACATGAACTCTGCAATTGTAACCATGTCATAGCATAGCCCGATACTCTGTCACTAATATCTTCAAATGAGAAAGATATAACATCTTGAAAATTTATATATAGACTCCTCCAACATATACCATTATCACCTAAAAATTACATGATGAGATATTGTGATGTGGAGCAATACAAACCACAAAATTGTTCCTTTATGACATCACCATTTCAATCTAGGACTTAGCCAACTTCCTCAAAAACACTTGGTCTGATCTAGACTATATACATACTGATGTACCATCACTTCTACAATGGGTTGCCATCAATTAAAACACCATACATCATCATGCTCATGTTTCCAACAATATCCCCCTTTGTCATTAATGGAAACATACTTCTCTGCTTCACTCCCCCTTTGACATCAAGGGAAAAGGGTAGTAAATCTACTTCACTTGTCATTTCACTCCACCTTTTTGATATATTTACATGAGAATAGCTCCCCCTATCTATGTTATCCATCACCAAAAAGACAAAAATATACCACAATGTTCACCATCTACTAACTCTGCATATGTACATTGATATAAAAAATGACTATACAATTTAAAAATATGCACCTTAACTGGATGGGGGTAATATACCTTGATATGATGCTTTTAATTTTGCAAGGCATGCCTCCCAACCCTTCTTTGTAACCTCCCAATCCTTCTCGATGAAGGAAAACATGTAGCTCTAGTTCTCAAACTACACATGGAGGTCTTCTCCTTATTTTAGAGAACTAGGCATAGTTGTCTTTTGCACAACCTTCTCTGCATTGGTCAAGACTTAAGTTAAAGATGTAAGCCTTACACTTACCATATATCGGAGCTGACTATACTACAATATGATTTTCTCTTTTTGCTCCTACTGTAAAAATAATTGACCATGTAGATTTTTAATTACCACTCTTGTTGCTCCATCCCTATCATTCACTGGATCATAAGCACTTGATGCCTGAGCAATTTGAGACTCAGTTGAGTCCATTTGATCCTTGATGCTCTTTGTAGATAATGGCCACTTCAAAAAAAATTCAAACAATTGTTTGGCTTCCTCCAAAAAAAATTGAACTTCCTTCAAGTCGCCTTGCAGTTCTTGGCATGAGCAACACCACATTTATTTGAGGCATCAGCTAGCCTCTTATCATTCAACTTCTTTGATACTTCCTTCTCAATCTTCTCTTCCAAACCTGTAGAGCACTCCTTAAAATAATCTAACAATAAATTCAACTATTGAATACTTGAAAAAGAAGTATCAATAGATATTTTGAGAAGGCCTTCTTGCAACACCTTGGCTGCTTCATCAACTTTTTTCTCTTCTGGTGAGTTGGAATAATCTCCTTTCTTGAAGAGGGATGAAAATCACCAAGTTGCAACTTATGTAGAGGGGAAATCTTGTCTAAGTCCACTTGACGTTGTTGCATGGGGATTTATAGTAGTTGTGTAGACACCACTAGTTGGAACTGTAATTGCACATCCAAAAAATCTTTAAATGAATCTCCAAAGGGTCTAGAGGATTCACACCCTATTTTTGTACTTTCTTATGCTTGTGTATCACTTTTCTCCTTCTCACCACTGCTAAAACACTCTTCTACAATCTTCTCAACTTTTGGAGGAGGGACAGTTTGTTCCTTTTGAGCTTCAGTCTTCTCCAAGAATCCTTTCTCATCTTCATTGTTCTTCTCAATGGTTATCTCCACATCCAGAGGGGTGTTATCTATCAACATATCTTCTTACTCATGTTGTTCATTGATTGGCTTGTTTCTTTTTGGGAGGGATGTATCTTGTTACATTTGATCTTCATCAACTAGAGAGTCTCCCAACTCTTTAAGAAGATTTTGACTATTTGCAATGTTTATTTCCTTAGCTTCTCTATGTCATCCTCATCTTTGACCATAAGAATGTTTAAGCTTTGTTTTATCCTAAATTTTTGGGCACACAACTGAAACAACTTATCTCTTTCCTCATGAGATAATGAGGAACCAATCTTCTCCAAGGAAAAAGTTTTCATTTTTTCATTTTCTTCAGTTTCCTCTTGTCTTCTTTCACTCAATACACTTTTTAGATCATCTGACAACTGATCCTCTATCTCACCTAGGCCAACATTAAATATCACCATGTATTTGACAATGGCCTCTTCAATTATTGCCTTATCTATATTATTGGCTTTTGAATACATGCCAGTCGTATCCTTTAGCATTCCAAACTTTGCTATAGCATTGAATAGTGCATCAAAATTCATGGGACTATGGACTGGAGGGGTCTCCTCTTTCTTCTTTCTCTTTTCTATACCAGTCTCTTCTTGAGAGACTTTTGATCTCCTTTTTCAGACCAATTGATTTTCTTCCTCTTTCTCTCCCTCTTCCTCTTCTTCTTCTTCTTCTTCTTTTGGATTGACATACTTATCCAATGTTTCTTTTTCTTTCCTTCTTCTCTTTGGAGACTTTTGTTGCACAAAGGTGTTGGATGTATCTTTCTTCTTAGAGCCACCTATAGGCTTCGTTCTAGAAGACTTTGTAGTAGTAGGTATGGAGACTGAGGTCATTCCTTACCTTCTTGATCTCAATGGAGTTTGCAGAGGATCATATGTACCTTTTGATTTCTCCACAAGGTTCTCAAGTGTACCAAACTCCTTTTCTAATTCATCTTTCATATTTTTAACCTTTCCTTCAATATCCTTCTTTTTCTTTTCCAAGTTTTCTTTACTTAATTTTTTTGCATAAGTACAAAACCTTTCAATTGTTGTATCTCCAAGTTTGCTCAATACAATCTTTGCAAGACCAATGCATTTAGATTCATCTACCTCATAAGGCAACTCCTGAACCCAAACAGTTTTGGGTTCAAGTGCATCCATGTAACAGTAATCTCTGCTAACCATAAATCCTAATTTGTTCTTATATTTGTCCATAACTTTACTTGGAATCCTTTCTCTCTCTTGTATCCAAGTTTTAAAAGGTTTAAATAATCCCCACAACATTGAATCACAATACTCTTTACCAAGAAATCTCCTCAAATGATCTCTAATTTGTATAGCTACCAGAATATTATATTTCCATACAATATTCTTCACTCTAGACAACTCATTGAGAAAGTAAAACATTAAGAAAATGATAAGAGTACCATGCCGGAAAGGGTATTTTGACTCCTTAGTCTTCTATAGATTTTCCAACAATTGTAATCTCTAGAGCTCACAAAGATCAAAGTATTTTCCTTCTTTCACCATCTAATAGGCTGTGTGTATTATGGTGGTAGAGATAAAATTCTCTCTATTTGTGAAAAATATATTGTAACCAATCATCATTGAAGCATATTTAACCACTAGATCTTCAATGTCATTCACTATTAAGGCATGCTTTTCAAACTTGGCTTTCATAACCACTTCATTCTTTATCGCCTTTAATGTTAGAATAGGTCCTATGGAGCTCAAACTGGTAACAACCCTAATTTCCTCTTTGGTTATCATATGCGGCATGTCCAACCACATGAATTTATCATGAATTCTACTTAAAACATACCTCACCCACTCATATTCAAAACATAAATTAGGAATCTTGTCCACACATCCAAATTTTTCTCTGTTAGATTGGCATACTCTGGTTTCAACTCAAAATCATCTCCAGTTAGCACTTTTTCCCTAAAATCCACTAGTTTCAAGTGATCATATTCATCCAATTTCGAATGAATGTAAATTTGCACATATTTTGTGTGCAACACATTTGAAGGAACCCTAGAGAACACCCCTGCTTTATCCATTACCATTGATTTGTATGGATGCTTCTTAAACTTAGGTCTTGGCCTCTCAAGCACATCAATAATTTGTGGAGTAAACATTTTGAACTTTTCTTGAGCTATGGTTTGCAAGAAATTATAAATACCTTGTGAAATTTGTTGGTATGGTGTAGTTCAACACTTCAGAATCGCTTCAACTCTCGTTTGCACTGCTCTCCTCTTCAAATACTCAAACACAAATGCCTTTTAGAATGTGCAAAATGAAATATGAACACTTTTTCGTGACCTAAATCATGCATTAAGTGCAATAGAAAAAGTTAGGTCAAAAGTGTAGAGTCCCTACTAGTGTCTAATAAACTTGGTGGCAATCACACAATTTATAGGGAAAACCTAATTAAACAATCCACTTGAACCTTTAGAAAGACCTTCATCGAATTATCGACTAGGTCTAGTAAACTTGTCATGGTACTGGCACTGTATGTACTTTCAAAGACTTAAGATTACCTAGTTCATCCTAGTACAGGTGTTACAATTGTTGAGAAATCATGACACTACAAAATAATAAAGTAAAGCTGACACTATTTCTATAGGTACCTACAGTATAAGACTGTAACTAATTACTGTCAAGAAGTGAATGAACTAATACTAAACCTACACTACACTTCGGAGTACAAAAAACTCAAGCAATCATAGTATGATTGTGAAACAGGAATTATCCATGCATCCATTAATAACTGTAGCACAAAGAATCTATTTAAGATAACTTACATTTATGAAGTAACTACTAAAACATAATTGAAATAACAAGGAATGGAATGAAGGAAAGTTACCTTGAGTGTCCCTTGATCAAGTGGTTGTCATCACTAATCTAAACCAAATCTAACTTCTTAGATTAACACAATCATAATAAATCAACCATTCATTGCAAAAATCCAAAAGATCACATAAGATTCTGCTGAGATATCTTATTCATGAAACCATAATTTGAACAATAAACATTGTTTGCATAAGAACAACAACTAACTGAAAGTTTCTGGTAACTATATTTGCTCTTGAACAAAAATTCAACTAACTAATTAACTAACTCAAACCTCAACCTCTGAGCCATACATAAAGGCATGGGGGAGTTTATTAAAATATGACTTTAAACTAAAACCATAAATCACCACTCCCTAGATATCAGAGCATGATAAAGACTCAATAATCTAAATTGAAACTAAAAAGGAAGAAGAGTCCAAGTAGGATTGTGACTCTATTATAACAAAACTTGGAACATGAAATGCTCAAATCAGTTATTTTAGAATCCCAATTGTAACAGGGTTCTTCTCCTCTAGCATCTTTATTGAACATCATAATGATGCACAACCATCTTCATTAAGTGCCTCCATGATGTAGTTGTTGTGTTCCATTTATTTTGGAACCTCCCTAGTTTTGTTGTCTAGGAACTCCTTTGGTTGCAGGTTGCACCTCGCAATTGATGTGAGCTATAGTCTACCTCTTCTAGTTGCAAAGAGTTAGTTCACAAAACATGCACACAATACTAACAACCATAGTTAGTCACATATATCAATTTCATTCCAGACATATCCACACATAAATTATGCAATAACCATCACATTACAACCATATTTCCATATATTTTAAATCAGGTTCAAGGTTGCATAATAAGTATAAAAGATAACATAGTGTAGGAATAAGTATAAGATAAATGTCTAGTAATGTCTATGAACTTGCATAAAAACATAAGAAAACTATCTAGCGATTGGACTCATCATTCCCCCCAACTATCCATTTGCTTTTCCTCAAGCAAATTAAATAGGGCTGGAAGTTGTAGTGCAAAGTGATCTCCCTGAAGTCTGCAACAGTATCCACTACTTTGACCTATTTTAAATAAAAGCCTTTATAACATGGGAGTCTTTTCATTCTTATAATTTCATCCCTCTCACATTCCTCATGTTTATCCCATGTCTAGTGTGGAAGCAGGCAAAGAAGTATTGGTGAATGGAAAATGAGTGGTACCCATTCAACTCCTTTTTCCTAGGAAACATCCATATACCTACGTGTTCTCTCAAGCATAGTCATAAAATTATAAGTTGAGTGGGGCTCTTTTCTCTGTAGCTTAGGGGTTAAGCTATCCCATCTTTCTTGCACATCCCTGTAGCAATGGTGAACAAGTCCAACCATTAATATCTACATCCTTTTGTAATCCTTCATTCTCAAATTCATAATCTTCTTGCCTTTACCTTTGTGATCCAAAAGTTCTAACCATTCTTCTATGATCATATCAAGGTTTTTGGATTCCTTCCTTATTGGAAGAGCAATTGATTTTTCTCTCCATATATTCTCCCATGAGTTCACCCCTAAATTTTTCATTCCTAAAATAGGATGTTAGTGCCCTTAATTGTAAATCCCCTACAAATATTAAGGGATTCCATTATGTATCTTCTGGCACTACATAATTATGTAAATAATATTCACATAAATGATCATGTTCATCCAATGTGGCATCAATAAAGACATTTAGAAAATAAAATTTTCCACTCATAGAAACTGGTTGGTTACTTATCAGTCTACTGAACTAGAAACTTAAGAATTTTTCTTGTAAAAATAAAGCACATGTCCTAGTTGGAGGTTTGTATTTGACAATCTAGGCAGCTTTATCTGCTACCTCTTCTACCTTGACTGCTATCCTTTTTAATTCAATATCCTTACCCTCCAATATTCTAGTATATTTTTCAATTATTGCTTCTTTTTCTTCCTTCCAATTCTCTTTATGTTTAGAAAACTCTTGAGCAACCTCCCAAAATTGATATCCTAGGGACATGGTTGTATAATAAGTTGGAGTGTTTATGGTAGGGGGCCTCTTGCTTTCTACTACAAACTCTTTACTCCCTACTTTGACCATGGCAAGTTGTGCCAATAAGTCTAACTTGGCCCCATGTCCATATGTTTATAACTTCTCCTCCAATTCCTATATCTTCATTTCCCTTTCTTTGTTCCTCTGCTCATAAGTATTTACCAGTTCTTCTAGTTGTTTGATCCTTTCTAATGCTTCCTGTAATTCTTTTCTAACATTCCTTTCTTCTAAAAATATTTTCTTATCTTTTAAAAATTTCTCATCACCAACCCCTTGTGTATTCAAAACCCTCACTATCAAGGCTAATTGGGGTTCTCTTCCTAGTTTTATTGGCAAAAAAAATATCCTCTGAATTTGAGTCATAGGTAGTAAATATGTACCATTTCCTTTTTGTGGGAACATGCACATTTTTCAGGCACATTATCTTTTAATTTTAAATCAGTATCCAATGTCTCAACATCTTCTTCTTTTTGTTCCTCAACCCTTGTTTCCTATTTTGGTTTCTCAATATTTCCCCTCATGACACCTTTCTTTCTCAAGCGGCTCAGACGCCTGGGTGGGGTAGATTTCTTTTTCTGGGTATCCTTCTTTTTTTGCACCTTTGAAGGTATAGAAGAAGAATTACCTTTATTTTTCCTAGTCTAAGGTGTTCTAAAGAAAGTTGGGGTCTATTTTGTTGCAAGTTGGTCATATGTTGCATGTGGTGATCCCTGCACACTTTTCTCCTCCGGTTCATCTCTATTATGGGTAGGTGAAGCAACAGGTGAAATAGGGAGCATTTCTCTTAAGGATGCAACAGGTGAATCTAGGTTTTCAGGAACTACTAGTTCCTCAAGAATATGGTTAATATCTTTACAAATTAAAAAGCTCTCCCAAGACATCTGTGGATGTTGAACCCTAAGGATCCTTTTCACTAATAGGGTTACCAAACAATAGTGTGACAAAATTGAATCATTTATCTTCCTTTGCTATTCAGACCCCATTCTTTTTAGCAAATTGTAAAGGAAATTAGGTACATTGACCAATCTATTATGACAGAGGTGACTTAGTAACTTAAAATGCACAATATACAAGAGGTATTATCTACCATCACAAATGATATACTTAATAATATAAGAAGCACAAGAGGCCCATATCCAATGAAGTGACAATCTCTTTGTACCTTGTGATGATGAATCAAGGTTTTCTTCTACCTCCCTGAACTCATCCCTGGCAGCAACTGCATTTGCTCTCACAAGGAATTTGGCTTCATTCCTTGGTAGACCAAACACTTTTGCAATTGTATCCTCTAAAGCATCCACTCTCAAGCCCTTGTAGTGGCTTCATCATGTTGTAATGTAGCTGCAAATTGCCTTATCATGTCTTCATTAAACTTTGTAAACTTTAGGAAGTAGTCTAATCATCTTGCCCTTGTGAAAATGAACAGAACTAACCCGTCCTCCAATATTTTCTTGTGTGTTGAAGGTTCCCTTCTAAAAATCTCACCTCCCATGGTGAGATATCCTAACTTTGCTCAAATCTTCAAACAATCAGCTCAAAATTGATTCAACCACCCACAAACCCTCTTTATTTGCTACACTTGCATGCACATGCACTTCTTTCACTGTAACTTCAATTTTTATGTCCCTTCCTCCTTTGTTTCAACTTAACTTAGCTTCAATTAGCTTCAATTGGCTCAAAATCTAAGGAATTGACAACAAAAAGGCTGTAGGTGCATAAAGGTATGAAGGAAAAAAAGGTTCGTATGGTTTTTCTATGTTTTGCTTTTGGTGGTGAAAACAAAAGTTTGGAATATATACTATCTCCCCCTAAACTTGAATCTTGAAGTGACGCCACTTCAATACATGTGTCTTTGCGGAGGGAATTATTAACAGATATGGAAATAATTTTAATAAGTGCAAAGCATGCTAAATTTAAATGTAAGTACATAATGAAAGCATTGAATATCCATGTTAATTATGGAAGTTAGAATGTGTACCTGTTAGATGAGATGAATATATCTCCACATGTGTGAAGCTGGTTGAAGAGTGTCTGCAACATGAGTGTCATTTGACATAAGTTAATTGCAATGTGGTATTGAAATTAAATGTTGGCATGTGAAAATTAAGAGGTTGTGGAATGTATGGTATATGAGTTATGAAATGACTTTTCAAATGCATGAAAAATCATGATAGGCAATGTGGAGTGGAGTGATGGAGCTACATGTATTTATATAACAACTTAATGTTGCATGTACAAAAAAATTTAAATGAATTTGGATGAATTGCAATTAGGTTGGCACAAATTTTTGAATTCTCTAACAAATAGTTGTTGCGGGTACCTTCATCACTAGGTCTCGAACTAAACTTTTATTTATGATGCTATAGGTCCCTACTACATAGTGGAGTGGTCTTCAATAAGATTATTGATTTTGGCACCTATGTTTTGTGTGCACGTGAAGTAGGATACGAAATTATACTTGAGTGCTCTGAAGATGTGAGTTGTGTAGCCCATCTACTAAGTCACTATGAGAATTGGCAGAATCTATTGTTGAGTTATTATCTTGTGATAGATTCTTTATATCTGAACCATTGTTTTGACCATAGGGATGCATTAGAGAAATAAGTAAATCATCTTTCTAAGTTAGGCTCTTGTATATCTTCAATATGTGTCCATTGACTAATAGTATGAATCTAACTACATCTATGGTTTATAACTTGACTGCTCCATTGGGAAAAACCTATTGAATTTCATAGTGTTCCAACCATCTAGATTGTAGTTTCCCCTTATAATCTTTGAATTTGGAATCATACAATATAGCCCAATCACCTACATTGAATTATTTAGTCTTGATAAACTGATCTCATGCCATTTAGTCCTCTATTTTTTAATTATCTTTGTGTGATGCATGGCCTCCATTCTAATTTCATCCAATCAATTCAGACTGTGTAGCCTTTCCTTTTGTGCTACTATCAAATCTATTCCTAAGTCCACTGTTGTCCTAAGTGTCTTGTATTCAAACTCTATTGTCAGAATTGTTGTTTTCCCATATACTAGTTCATAAGGTGTGAACCTATAGTAATTTTCCATGTTCTATAGGCCCACACTGCTTTAGGTAATCTTGCTACCTAGTCTTTTATGTGAATTTATATTGTTTTGGTCAAAATATTCTCAATCTCTCTTTTTGTAACTTCTACCTACCCATTGGCTTGGGGATGATAAGGTATTGATTTCCTATGTCTTATTGCATATTCGTTAACCAGTTTATAAATGAGTTCAGAAGTAAACTGGGGACCTTGATCGGTTACAATTTCTCTAGGTACTCCATACCTGGTAAAGATATCTTCATACAAGAACTTAGTTACATTCCCATCTCTTTCAAACTATAATGCCTTGACCTCAACCCATTTTGTCAAATAGTCTATACAAACCAAAATATACTCTTTGTTATTAGAGGCTGGTGAAATTGGGTCGATGAAGTCAAGCCCCCATTTGTCAAATGGTGCTAGTGCTATATGCGGTCACATAGGAATTTCATCTGTCCTTGTTGGTCTACCCATTTTGTGACATATGTCATAGCTCCTGGTATACTTCACTAAATCCTCATGGAGAGTTGGCCAATAGTAACCTATTGTTAAGATCTTAAATGTTGTCCTTTTGGCTATAAAGTGACCCCTGCAGGGCTCATCATGGCAAGCTTTCAAAATATCAAAGACCTTATCTTATCTTATACATCTCATGATATTATTTGGACCAGTATAGAATAGGTAACCAACTACCTAAGAATCTGGAAAGCTTTTGTGCACCAACTGCCTCTTTTCTTGAGGAGAGAAATGTGATGGTATCTTCCTTGCCACTAAGTAATTTTCAATATCAACAAACCATGGTGCTTGTATAGTAAGAGCAAACAAATTATCATCTGAAAAAGAATCATCCACAACACCTACTTCTATTTGTGTGGGAAATCTAGGTAGAAAATCTGCCACCACATTAGCTTTCCTAGGCTTATCCACTATTGTTATATCAAATTCCTATAGTAAGAGCAACCATCTAACTAGTCTCCCCCCAACTACATTTTTTTTCATTAAGTATCTTATGGCGGTGTGATATGTGTGGATAAAGACTAGATAGCTAGTAATGTTATGCCTAAACTTGTTGATAGCATAAACAACTGCCAACATCTCTTTCTTTGTGATAGTGTAGTTAAGTTCAACTCCTTGTAAGTTTTTATTGATGTGGTAGATAGCATACTCCTTGTTACCTTATTTTTGTCCCAATACTGCTCTTATAGAAAAATTAGAAGCATCAGTGTGTATGTGAAAAGGTAGTGTCTATTTTGGCCCTCTCAAGATAGGTGCTTTTGTCAAGGTTGTCTTAAATTCTTTAAAGGAGTCTTGACATTCAACAGTCCATTCAGATTTTATGTCTTTAGTGAGTAGAACAAACAAAGGTGTTGCAATTTTACTGAAGTCCTATATGAACCTCCTATAGTAGCTTGCATGTCCCAAAAATCTCCTAACATCTTTTTGTTTTTATGGCACAAAAAGTGTAGAGATGATCTCAATCTTGTTCGGATCTACTTGAATTCCTTCACTTGAGATAAAGTGCCCTAGAACAATCCCTTGATTCATCATCATAAAAAATTTCTCATGACTTAATGAAAGATTATGTTCTTGACATCTTTTCAAAACCTTCTTTAGATTGTTGAGTTCCTCTTCATAGGTTTCTCCATGGGTGGTGAAGTCATCCATGTAGATTTCCATGGAATCATGTGCATAATCAGAGAAAATACTTAGTACTACTCTCTAGAAAGTGGTTGGGGAATTGCATAGTCCAAATGGAAGAATAGAATAGGCATATGTACCCCAAGGGAATGTGAATGTAGTCTTATCCTAGTCCTCTAGAGCTATCTTTATCTAGTTATAGCCACTAAATCCATCTAGGAAGAAGAAGTACATTTTCCTTGCTAAGGAATCAAGCACTTGGTCAATGAAAGGTAAGGGAAAGTGATCTTTTATAATGGTTGTGTTCATCTCCATATAGTCCACACATACCCTCCATTTTCCTCCTTTATTAGGGAAAATAACTAATGGTGACATCCATTCACTATTAGAAATGGGATAAATGAATCCTACATCAACTAGTTTTTGTAACTCAGTCTTAACTATTTCTCTTAAGGCAAGGTTCATTCTCCATTGGGGTTGTCTAATTGGCTTGTAACCATCATTTATGCAGATCCTATGCATGCACAGTTTTGGATTAATCTCCTTCATGCCATGATTGTCCTGTGCAAAGGTTGTTGTGTGTGCCTGTAGCACAGTGTTCAAAGAATTCTACTATTCCTCGGTTAATTCATTGTTAATGTTCAAAATTTTGCCTAGCATAATTTCTAATGTTTTGGATTTGACTATACAGATGAGATATCAAGTCCATTAATGTTGGGGACACATTGTTGTGGAAAAATATAATGGAACAGTTGGGATACTTCGTCTGATGAATTTGTAGGTATTATATTCTGTAGTGGATCCTATAGATATGAAAGAAAGCCTTGTTGTTGCGGGTCCCTACTGCATTTATTCTGTATGATATGGTCAATTAAGTCATCCTCATCTTGGGTTGCTAACAATGGGTTGTGCTCTATAGTCACAAGAGTTTACAGGGAATAGTGGTTTTCTTCATCCAAGATAGGCCATATAGTTTTCTCTATATTTTCATGAGGTTGGGTTGGTGAATAGATAACCAATTTATTTGTCACAGTCCCATTTAATATTATCATGTTTCCAAACCTACAACCTATGAATGCATCAGTTGTAGATAACCATGGTTTTCCTCAAATAAGTGGATATCCTGCAAGGTTAACCTTTGGCTACAAGACTATAAAATCTACAAGATACTCCCATGAATCTAATGGTATGACTAAGTCCTAAATGATCCCCTCAAGTTTCACTATTGACCTATCTGCCAACTGTAAAGTAGTTGGTGTAGGTCTAAGGTTAGCTAGATGAAGTAGCTGCATTGTTTCCTTGGTCATGACATTAATTTTTGCCCCTAAGTTAATCAAGGTGTTCTTGATAAGTGTCCCATTTATCTTAACATCCACTATTGGACTTCCAAGGTCAGTATATTAGGGATAGTTATATTCCCTAGCATAATATCAACAAGGTTCCCTAGGACATGAACTAACTTGAGGGCCCTTCCTCTTTCTCCTCAATTTCTTAAGACAAAGGTCTCTCTCTTGGTATAGATTGGTATATCCTTGATATCTTGAATGAGGAGTATTTTGATACTGACATCCTTAAGCTAACCCAATAGGTTTGTCTTAGCTTGGGTATGATGCTTTTGAATGGTTAAACACTTAGGGAAAGGAGGCTCTAGACTTAAGGTGGTCTGGTTTACCTGATTTGACCTAGGATCCAAAGGTGGGTTGTCTAAAGCTTCAGTTGGGGGTTTCTCATCCTCCATCTTAGTGATTTGAGGGGATAAAGGTCCATCTAGTGTTTTCCCTGACCTAAGGTGGACATCACTCATCTCTACCCCATAAGTGGGGTATTGTATAGCCTCATTAGTATATGCCTGTCAGACAGGCTTTTTATTGGGGTTAAGTGTAGTTTGGGTAGGTAATTATGGTGCTCTTGGTGGCTAAGATTATGGGTTTGGTGGATTGGGAATAATAGCCTTTTATTGTAGTTGAGAAGGAAACAAAGGTTGTTGGTAATTCATATTTTGGTGCTACCATTGTTGGCCTTTCTATCATTGTGGTTGTTACTAATTTTGTTGCACTAGCCATTGAGGGTTATAATTGGCACCTTGAAACTTTTGTTGTGGCCATGAATTTGGTTGATGTTGGTTCCAATTTTTTTGAGAGTTTTGTCATTGCTAAGGGTTTTGCCATTGGTTTTGGTTATTTGGTCATGGCTGAAAATTTCAACTAGAGAAATTCTAATTACCAATAAAAAAAGATGTATTGAAATTTAGAGGGCCTTGTGGCATACCTTGTCTTGGTTTTCATGGCCTTATTTGTGAAATATAGAATAGCTATCCATCTTCTCCTTCTAGTGGTTGAAAATCTAGTTTCTCTAATTTTTCTTTTGTAATACTGGCACCCTTTTGCACTTGCAGTTGGCTTTTCTTTGTTTGCAATTGGGGTAGTATTCTATAAGCATTGTTTTAGCCTCCTACTTCTTCTTTATATGTAGAGTATCCAACTGAGTAGCTATATGAATTATAATATCCTCCTTCATGTTTGACAGTAGGTTACTTAACTCCACTCTTGAAACCCCATTAGATGTCTTGTCAATGGTAGATGTTCTTCCCCCCCTTGACCTTTTGGTAAAGGTTCTAGAATAGTTTCTACAAACCTTGTAGATATTTTTAGAGTAATTGAGACACATCCCCTTTCCTAATAAGATTGAGGGCATCCATGCAATCATCATTGACTCCTCTTAAAAACACAAGCTTTAGGGATTCTTCTGAGAGTCTATTATGTCAGTTTTTCTTCAAGCATATTTGGAACCTTTCTATATAATATTTCAATGGTTCATCCTCTTTTCGAGTCATTCTAAAAATATCATCTCTTCTCCTATCAACTCCTTAGCAATATTCTTAGTATTTCTCCAAGAATTTTGTTTTCATGGTGTCCCAATCTGGAAGAGCATCTTTTCCCAGTCACATAAACCATCTTAGAGCAGTATCCTTCAAAATTACAGGAAATAGCTTGAGCCTGTGAGCATCAGTTATGTAGTCATGGCTCCTACATAGGACATCAAACTCAAACAAGAATGTGTTTGGATCTTCAGTTACCAAACCATAGAAGACTGGTAATGTTGAAGGAGGTATATTCTTCAACATAGTAGCCCTTTCTTGGTTGGTAATTGGAAATTCAAAAGTCACATGTTCTGGTGGATCATCCATTGTTGCATCAGCCATGGTTTGGAAGGTCCCCTTTATGTTTGCAGTAGATATTGGTGAAAGGGAAGATTCTTCTTCAGGATCACCCTCACTTTGATCATTGTAGTCACCAATATTTGCCCTAGCTTGTTGGTTTGAGAGGAGAAATCTTCCTAAAGCGTCTCTTTGCCTCTGCATACAATAGGTATAACTTCATATAGCAACGACTCTTGCACAATGTTAGTGAAATGCTTCGGTATTTGAAAATATTAAACCTAATAGTCCTAATACTGAAAGCAAATTCTAAACTAGGAATGGTTGGAAATATTAGAAACTAATATTTGAAAGTAGCACCATCCCCAACAACGTCACCAAAAATGTAGAGTCCCTACTAGTGTCTGGTAAACCTGGTGGCAATCACATAATTTAGAGAGAGAGCCTAATTGAATGGTCCACTTGAACCTTTGGAAAGACCTTCACTAAATTATCGACCAGGGCTAGCAAACTTGTGATGGTACTGGCACTATATGTGCTTTCAAAAACTCAAGATTACCTAGTTCATCCTAATACAAGTGTTACACTTGCTGAGAAATCATGAAACTACAAAATAGTAAAAGAAGTGAAGTTGACACTATTGCTATAGATACCTACAATATAATACTGTAACTAATTATTGTCAAGAAGTGAATAAACTGATGTTAAACCTACACTACACTCTGGAGTACAACAAACTCAAGCAATTATAGTATTATTGTGAAATATGAATTATTCATGTATCCATTAATGACTGTAACACGAAGAATCTATTTAACATACCTTGCATTTATGAAGTAACTACTAAAACATAATTAAAATAATAGGAAATAGAGTGAAGGACAATTACCTTGAGTGGCCCTTGCTCAAGTGGCTATCTTCACTAATCTAAACCAAATCTAACTTCTTAGATTAATGTAATCATAATAACTCAACCATTCATTGTACAACTCCAAAACATCACATAAGATTCTGCTGAGATATCTTATTCATGAAACCATGATTTGAACAATAAACATTGTCTACATAAGAACAACAATTAACTAATTTTTTTTGGTAACTGTCTCTACTCTTGAACAAAAAATCAACTAACCAATTAACTAACTCAAACCTCAACCATCGAGCCATACATATAGGCACAAGGGAGTTTATTAAAATAAGACTCTAAATTGAAACTATAAATCACCACTCCCTAGATATCAGAGTGTGATAAAGACTCAGTAATCTAAATTACAACTAAAAAGGAAGAAGAGTCCAAGTAGGATTGTGACTTTTTTGTAACAAAACTTGGAACATGAAATGCTCAAATCGGTTATGTTAGAATCCCAATTGTAACAAGGTTCTTCTCCTCTAGTATCTTTATTGAACATCATAATGATGTACAACCATCTTCATTAAGTGCCTCCATGTTGTAGCTGTTGTGTTTCATTTATTCTGGAACCTCCCCTGTTTTGTTGTCTAGGAACTCCTTTGGCTACGGGTTGCAAGTCACAGTTGTTGTGGGCTATAGTCTACCTCTTCTAGTTGCAAAGAGTTAGTTTACAAAACATGCACATAATTCTAACAACCATAGCTAAGCATAGATATCAATTTCATTTCATTCATATCCACACATAAATTATGCAATAACCATCACATTATAACCATATTTCCATATACTTTAAATCAAGTTCAAGGTTGCATAATAAGTATAAAAGATAGCATAGTGTAGGAATATGTATAAGATAAATGTCTGGTAATGTCTATGAACTTGCATAAAAACATAAGAAAACTATCTAATGATTAGACTCATCATAAAGCTATCAAGACCTCTCTGTATCATCACAACCACTTCCAAACATTCTGCAAATCTCTGCATTAAGATATTCCTCACCGAATATTTCACTAATGGATCAACCATACCAAACTATACATGCACTAGTATGCTAAATACATCGGCATCACATCTTTGGTAGGGGGTTTAGAAAGTTTTTGTTAAAACTCCCCCTAAGCCTGTGCTTTCTATCTAGTTTTTAGAGGAAACATCTACACCAAAATTTGGTGTAGACTCATTCTTCATATAATTCTCTTCCTTTTTCTTCTAGATATTGTTCATATCCTTCTTTACCTCAATCAAATCAATCTTCTTTTGTGCAGCATAAGGTTTCACATTCTTTCCTTTGCAAAACTTAGCTATGTGTCTTCGTTTATTGCATTTATAGCATGTGACACTTTGTTACGGAGCAAACTTACTTCTTGCCATTTTAGATCTACATTCAAAAGCCTTATGCCCAAATCCATTACATGTGTAACAATAACTGGAGAATGATTGAGGCATAATACCATTATTGTAACCATTTATCATCTATCTTCTACAGTCACTAACCTTATGACCAAATCTATTGCATGCATAACATTGACCAGAAAATGATTAAAATTTTTGATTCATCCTACTTCTAAATTCTACAACTCCATGTCCAAATCTATTGCAAAAATAACAGTGACCTTTAAAAGATGGATACCTTTGTGCAACTAGTTGACTACTAAGAGGTCTCTTGAAATTCTTCTTCTAGTTTTGGACATGTTTGATATTTTTTTTCTTATCTCCAATCTTCCTTCGTTCATTGTTATCCTTTTTAGTGTTGTTTGGAGTCTAATTTTCCTTTGAACTTTCTCCTTTTTCAAACTCTTATCCTTCTTTGTCCTTTGAATATTTTTTACTAGCAAGCATATCATCAAGCAAGGTGGAGCTCTTCTTGAGTTTGTCCTCTTGACTCTTTGCTTTCTCTAGATATTTCCTTAGAGACACAATCTCTTCTTCAAGTTTTGAGCATTCTGTAGACTTTTCTTTCAACTTGGCATTTAGGCAGCCTTCAACTCTTTTTCCTTCTTCAACTTGCACTTTCAAATTAGTGATTGTCTCATTTGATTGCTTAAGTTGCTCATTTGTTTCCTTGAGTTTCTCTTTAAATTTCTTGACTTGATTCATTAGCTTCTTGATGCACTCATCTACTTCCTTAATAGTTTCTTTCAGATCTCTATTCTCACATTATGCTTAAATATTTAGATCATCAAGCACAAATTTGAGTTCTCCTTCCATATCAACTTCATGGTCTTCTTCAGTAAACCCTTCAATTATAATTTATTTCAAAGGGATAGGATACTTACTAGTTGCCATGTGTTCAACCTTCAAGATCTACCTCAACGATTAATCTAATTGAAGGAACCTTGCTATGATACCAATTGTTGAACACCCAAAATACTAAGAGGGGGGTGAATCAATATTCCCTAAAATTCATTAACTAAAAAGTGCATTCAAAGAATTTCATTGAACTTACAAAAATGGAAAGGAATAGTTAAAGCATGGATCACTACAATCAACACGAGAACACCAAATTTACATAGAAAATCCTTTAAATTGAAAAACCACAGTGAGGATTACCTCACAATATATCATAACCAGTTATAATACATTACAAGAGGCTCACCGCCTGGAGGACTCGCTGTCCAGAAAATAGGAGGGCTCACTGTCCAAGGAAGATCACTTCTTCTAAAATTATAAAAGATATAAAAAAGAGTGGCTCACTCTGCCAGATATTGAACTACTAACAAAGCATTTGCAATATGTTGAAGATACAATTTTAGTTAGGCTCATTAAACTGACTTTACACACTTCATTCTTCACCACTATCACATTTCGCACTTCACACTCTCGCTCATCATCATCTACATCCTCATACCATCAATGAAGACCTTTTATATATATGCATGTATTCCATAAATAATCATATCATCAATTAGGTCAACCTAATTAGATGAAACGTGTCACACCATAACCTATCAGCTCAAAACTCCATCATACATACCTTGCATAAGAAACCAAAATGTGTTCTTCACCTATAATTACTCCTATGAATTTGCTTCATACTCAACTTAATATCGCACAACCCCAAAACCCTTAGGTCGGCACTGCACAACAAAACTGGTGAAGCAACAATTGAATGAACCAACTGTTCATTCACAAATTGACATGCAGACCACCAAACCACCTGAAAATTGAAGTGCACACACATTTAACATCTTCAAACACTTCCTAAAATCTACAAAGCATAATGATCATCTATGGTTGAATGCAAAGCATTCCAACATGAAATTTGCACAACATAGCCCAATACTCTATCACTAATATCTTCAACTACAGAAGACAAAACCTTGAAACTTTGGATATAGACTTCTCCAACACATACCATTATCACCTAAAAACCACATGATAATATATTGTTATGTGGAGTAATGTGGACCACAAAACTACTCCTCTATGACATCACCATCTCAGTTTGGGATTTAGCCAACTTCCTCAAAAACATTTGGTATGCTCTGGACTATATACATACTAATGTACCACCACTTCTACAATGGGTTGTCATCAATGACAATACCATACATCATCATTCTCATGGTGTGAACAGAGTGGACTGATTAGATTGATTAGTGAATTGAGAGTAAGGCTCAACCAACAAGTGAGGTGGAATTTACATGAGTATTTAATAATTAAATAAATTTGTTTATTATTTATTAAGCCAGGGCATGTTGGATTTAACTGTATGGAGGAGCTTCTAACTTGAGTTCCTATTTGGGTGTGACTCCCTTGGTTCCCTTTAGAATTTTGGAGGAATGATATTCTTCATATGATTACCTTGTGAAACATAGAAAACTAGGTTAGAGGGTTCAAAACACTGGGTTTTATACTAAATTTGGAATATTTCACCAAACTTACTATAAATATAAAGGGAAAAATGGGGTGTAATGAACCTACCTATTTTTTGTTTCATCAAGGAAATGGGAACCCCAAGATAGAATTAAATTTCAACCCTTAGGTGAGTCAATTCAATGGAAGATCTAGCAATTTCCTTTGTGTGTGGAAGGGGTAAATATGACTAAAATGTACTTTTTGGAGACAAACTAAAAATAGTAAGTCAACTAAAAAATGCAAGCTAACACTTGGATCTTGTAGATTAAGCATAAAACTAATAGAATCCACAACTTCCCTTCAGATTTATGAAATCTAAATCATTATAAACATGTCATCAAAAATGTTGCAAAGTGTCCTTCTGACAGAAATAGTGACAAAAATGACTGAATAGGGGTTTTGAGAGAAAGATTAAAAATACCAGATGCATTCATTTAGGACATGTGAAGGGTGGATTTTATAGATGAAACATAAGACTAACAAAAACAATAAAACTTCTGTAAATTTTGGGAAGGGAAAATACTGTGCACTTGTCACAAAACACTATTTCTGGGAGTTGTCATGGGACTCATTCGCCCATGGGTGAATGGGTCTTTGTAGGGCTTTCCAAAATTTATTTTTGGGTCCTCTAATATTGTGTCTACACTTCCAAATTCTCTAAGTTTCACATTCAGACAGTTGGAAATAAATTCAGGATCTGAGTTTTTGTATCTTTAAAACAAAGGTGATGACAAATGCAACTTTGCAATTTTGGAATTTTGAGATCTTCAACTTTTCTTCAACCTATGAATGTGCACATACACAAGAGGGGAAAAATTGTTTGTTTTTGGTGAATGGGGGTTTTCCTTGGTCATACCTCGTTTTGGCAATCAAACCTTGAATTGAAATAATGAAAGTATGAAAGGAATGATGAATGAACTTGATGCTATGTGGCAACTCAACAAACCATTAAATAAACCTTGGAAAGATTGAAATATTATATGAGATGGCTTAAATGGATGTGGATATCAATGCTTGAATCTTGATTTGAATCTTTGACTTGAGTGCTTGGATTAGATCTTGGAACCTACATCACAATGTTATCTCCAAAAACATGCATGAATGAACATAACTTTGACATGATGCTTGATATCTTTAATGTTGCAACAAATGATGAAGAAATACGCTCTTGAACACCTTTGACAATAATCTTGGCTCTTGTAAAATTGATCTTCAAAACTTAGACTTGATTTGATAAAATAACCTTGTATTTATAGACATTTATCCTTAATTTCCTAAAAATTAAACATTACAAGCCAACATGTGAAATTGGAATTTGGGATGATAAAAATACTGCCAAAATATGTTTTAAAAATGGGTTCCAAGGACTAGGGAGGATCCATTCACCCATGGGTGAATGGGTCCCAAGTCCCTATTCCTAGAACACACATTGCTCAAGGTGTTTAATTATGTGATGGCATTAATTTTTGTCGGGTTTCCCCTTCGAAAAATGTAATTTAGTAGGCTTGTAGATGTAAAATATGGTTTATTAAGGCATAATTAAGTCCATTTTAATTAAGAGGCCCCAAAAAAAGTGTGAAAATGTAAAGGGATACTTTTTTCAACACTACATTAAAACATTATTAAGTCCATTTTAATTGAGGGGCCCAAAAAAAATGTGAAAGTGTAAAGGAGTACATTTTTCTACACTGCATTAAGGCATTATTGAGTCCATTTTGATTGAGGGGCCCAAAAAAAGTGTGAAAATGTAAAGGAGTACATTTTTCTACACTACATTTAGCCCCCACTTTAGTGAGAGGATGACCTTGCATCAAACTCACACTAAAGTAGACAAGTGCACCAATGTTGATGGGATAGGATGACAAAGATTAAGGAGGTGGCTAATCCCCCAGGATCCAAGATCCCATATAAAACCAACATAAGCACAAAGGGACACACACAAGATGTGTGGTATGCAACAACAAAACAAGATACACAAACATACAATGTCAAAGACTAAAATAAAGAAAGGCAAAGAAAAAGGGGTGGATCAAGCCTTGACTATTTGTCCAACTCAATGTGGATCAAGCCTTAGCTATTTTTCCAAAAAAAATTATAAATGGAACTCGTTGTCCACTATGCAAACAACAATGCATGCTCACATGGGCTACTGAAATCTGTTGTCCACTAGGTGAGCCCCCAAAAGTGGCAAATGATAGAATCTTATTAGGCTCCCATAACCATATGAAAGTTATACCTCCAATAACTTTGATAAGCCACCACACAATATGAACTTTGAGCTTCATAAGTCTTAGCAAGATGCGTTATGCTAAACACTCATGAACAAAAATGACTCCACCAACAAGCAAGGTGTGTTATGCTTGGTCGTCATGAAAAAGGGTTGTAACTTTGAGCTTCACAAGGTTAGCAAGCTACGTTATGCTAAACACTTATGAACAAAATACAAATAGGATAAGACATGTTCAAAGGGGTTTTGCTTAGTTCATGTAAGGTCTCCTTTTAGGGAACATTGTTCCTAATGTCTCTAAGAGAGGACAACATAAGATATAGTCAAAAAAAATCAAAATGATAATGCCAATGTATGCCCCCACTTTAAAGAAATTGCTAACACTAGCAAATGATAAATGTTGAACAATAAAGAAGACATGAGAACCTATTTAGAAATCCCTATGTCAAGAATATGTTTTTAAATGAAGTTGTGTCATGAAGAGGGGTTGCCCCCAAAATACAATGCAAAAGATAACATATAAAGAAAATTACATCACATGTGAGCCAGCTTAAGACATGTTGTTTGCATCCCAAGCTTTATCTTATATATACATGTAAGGCGCTCAACTAGCCCAAAAGAGGCAATGGAAAGTGCCATATTAGGACAAGGCTACCTAGTCCCTTGCCTCCCAAGGGAAAAAGGTGAGCCGAAAATGGATGATGATATGTTGCTCCTTGAAAAAAGGAAATATGATTGCATAAAGCCAAGTTTATACCCTCATGCATGGTATTGAATATGATATGATACTACAACTACCACATGACAAGGAGCAACAAATAATGTTATTAATTATAATGAGTAGACAAAGTATCAATTCTATGAATATCTAATGAGATATTCCCACATGCAGTATCTCTTAGTTCAGGATGCACCAAAGTTAAAGTTGTCTTAGAAGAATCTTTTGTAATATTGTTGGTATTGAGTGAAGGATTTTTTGATGCTTTTGTTTGTTTTGAGGGACAATAACCAAGACCACTAGTTGTTTCTTGTGTGTTAGGCTCTACAGGGACACATATACCTTGTTCTCTAGCACCACATCCTTTTCCACTATAACCAAGTTGTTTCAAAGTTCATAACCTCTTCCATAAAGCTTTTCCATTTCTTTCAAATTTGGTGGTTGTCCATAATCAACTTCATCAAAGTTTGTTGTGTATGTTGTCTTTTCTTCTAAAGTGGTTGAAGTGGATGCTTTCATTCTTCTAAATCTTGTGTTGACATTATAGTTGGTTATTTTCCCTTTTCAGACTCTTTTGTTATGATCTTGTATTATCCCATGAATGTAGGTGTAAAATCTAAGGAACCTCAATCATCCTCCCATAGCTTTACTCTTTCAACATTGTTCTCTTTTACTTTCTCTTGCACAAGTTCCACTTGTGTAGTTAGTGTTAATGTTTTCAAAGGACTTTCCTTGTCTTTCTTAGTGTGCAAACAACTTTCTGGTTTAGGGTCATCTTTGATTGTATAAACCTTGTTGTTATAGACATATTTCATTATACGATGAAGAGTTGAAGGTACCCCATTCATTGCATGAATCCAAGGTCTACCCAAGAGAAGATTATATGAAATATTATTGGGCATGACATGGACAAGAGTTTGCAATGAAACCTTTCCAACTCTAATAGGTAATGTGATTACACCAAGCAGTTGTTTTCCTACGTTATCAAATCCATGGATAGACAAAGAATCAGGTTCAATCTTGCTCTTATTTATTCCAATCTTATTCAAAAGGTTTATGCTACACACGTTAAGGGTTGAGCCATTATCAACAAGGGTTCTCTTTGTAATGTCATAAAATTTCACCCCTTGCAATTTCACATACATCTTTGCATCCGCTTTAGTGTCCACTCCCTTAGCATCTTGTGTAGGCTCATTTTAGCCCTTGCATTATCCTTTTTCCCTCTCAGGATGCTTAGGACCCCTTTCTGTAACTACCCTCTCGTGTCATCTTTACGCTAAACTTTGTGTTTTTCCTATTCTCATCGTTTTGTAGCGTGATGTGTCTAGACACTAGCATGTCGCGTGGACTTTTGTGCATCACGCTAACATCTTGTGACATTTTAAAATTCAAACAACTATTTTTTAGCATGTTTTCCACTTGTCAACGATTTTTTTCAGTGGTAACAACTGGGGACACCTTGCAATTGCCTAAGAAGCTTCTTTTCCCTCTTTAAAAGCTATATTTTCAATTCATTTGGCCTTCTAGCTTGTTCTCCTTCTTGGATTATCTCTCAAACATTCTCCCATCTTGCTCTTGCTTGCACAACCCTCTTGTTTGTTACAACAACCTTCTACAACTCTCTCAAGCTCTTACAACACTCTTGGCTCTTGCAACTCTCTGTGTCTCCCTCCTTGGCTTTCTAAGCCTTGCATGCGATATCTACCTTATGCCTTGCACCTTTGAGCATCTTGGGATTTCACACATCCCCTATTGATTGCATCTCTACTTTGTGATACAGGTTCTCCTCCTTGAGGGGGGATTTCTTTTCTCACCTATATTTTGTGATACAGGATCTCCTCCTCGAGTGGGGTTTGCTTTTATTGCTCATTGCGTACTTCATTTCTCTCTATCTATCTAGTTGTTCATGGAGGTGGGAACACCAAAATGGGGGTTTGACTAAGGCAAACCCCTATACAACCCCAACATTTTCTCCAGATATTATGCATGCAGGTATTGAAGACATTCATTTGTTGGAGGCTCCATTACTTGGGTTTTTGTGAGCTTCTTCTATCTCTTATTCTCTTAATTTATCATTTGTACTTCACTTTATTTCAGTTTTGTTACATTCTGTGATTTCCCGCATTTTGTAAGTTCTCAGTAATCTGATTGCTAGAAGTTACTTTGTTGTTTTCTATGATATTCTTGCTTTTTGGTCCGTATGAGACGCCAACGTGCCTTGGGGATGCCAACGTGCTACGTTGTCATCCATTTGTTGTGCTAACATCCTTTGGCCGAGAGCTCGTTAGTTTTGTCTAGAAAACCTCTATGGCATGCTCTTTTTGATTCTAGAACTCTCACGTTGTTCCTTGAGGTAGTTTAGGGTAGTTCACCCCTTGGGAATCTCTTGAGAATAAAGAGACTCATGAGTAGTGAATCCCCTTTCTCTACATTTTGGTGAACCTGATGTGAACACTGTATTTTTCAAAAAACTAGGAATTTATTTACCCCAACTTGGTGGGGTCATAACTTTTGACTCGGTGGTCAGAATTCAAAACCGTTTACACCATTGGAAAGGTCTCCAAGAGAACTAATTAAATCCCTAAAATATCATGCCTTTGGAAACTGAATTTTAGGGACTAATGCAAGTTTTGACCTCAAATTATGCTTTGAAGACCTCCGAAAATGCAAATTACTATAACCTAGAAAATATCAAAAAAATCCAAAAATTTAGATTTTTGATTTTTCTCAGCTCTGGATCAACCAACTTGTTTATTCATTGTTTATTATATTTAGTTTACTATTTTCAAAATGAATTTAATATCTTCTTTTATGATTTCAGTATCTGATTTTATTCAAAGTGTTAATGATGTTTCATTTCATACATGTGATAGTGACTTGGCTTTGCCCATGTCACTTTGTATCTTTGATCCTTCTCATGAGAGTCCTCTTGCTTAAGAGGATACTTTGTTGCAAGATGAAATCATTGATACCTTTATTAATGTTACTCTACCTGCTTTTCATTCCAATGCACTCTCTTCTAGAGACATTGCATTTGTGAACGATGAATCTCCTCTTCATTCCAATGCACTCTCTTCTAGAAACGTTGCATTTTTTAATGATGAATCTCTTCATGCACTCTCCTCTAGAGATGATGAATTAGCAAATGATGAATCTCCTTCCACATCTAATCCTTCCTGGGTCGATGTTGATAATATTTCTTTGAATAATTATTCTACTAGTTGTGATGATTCTGTAAATGTAATCTATGTCTTCGCTGCCCCTCAAAGGCCTAAGAGACCGGTCATTTATCTGACTCACGCTAGCCCTTCTCCTAAAAGGATTTTCTCTATTAATGGTGTTCCATTTGATAGTGGCTCTCCTGAATTTTTGAGGCTCCCTCTTACAAAGCGGTAGCCCATACTTATGAGAATAAAATGAATGTTGATCAATCTACAACTAGAGCACCCGGTGATTATGATCTTTTCGAGCAACTCCGAGTTACTCCGGCTAAGATATCATTGTGGGACTTGCTTTAATTTGCTTTGATTTATCAAGGTATGCTTCAGGAATCCTTGCAAAAGATTCTCTTGCCTTCTTTTGCTAGGCCTATAGATGCTAATGCGTTGATAGCTCATATTCATGCGGATTCGTCGAATATTATGTTCTATCCACATGAACTCCCTCCTCTAGAAGTAAAAAAACAAGCAGACCCTATAATGATTATAGTTAATATTAATACTATTGGCATTAGGCATACTCTCATTGACGTTGGTTCAACACTCAATGTATGCAACATTGATCTATTGCCTAAGATTAATATTGATTCATCTTCTCTTGATGCTTCTTTTGTTGTCATTCATGGGTTTGATAATGTCGGTCGACAAGCCATAGGCACAATAGTCTTGCCTTTGAGGTTGGGACCCGTTACAGTACCCACCCTTGTATATGTTATGTCAAAAAAATTACCATATAATCTTCTTCTTGGTAGATCATGGATTCATTCTATGGGTGCAGTCTCGTCTACCTTGCATAAATCTATTAAGTTCATTTGCAATAATCAAGTAGTCACAATCAGGGTTGACCATGAGGCTATGCACTTATGTGAAAATAGCAACTGTTGGTTAGGTTTCGGTTGTGCCTGCTCTTATTCCTTCATTGTCTTCCAATGTGTCGATGTTTACTCCAGCAATACCTACTACAAAGGACACTCTTGAGATAGATGTCCCTAAAGAAGATCCTTCTAGAGCAAGAAACCTTCAGCTTGTTCCTTCTACCTCTTCTCAAAATAATGCATTTCTTGGTGATGATTGGGGTTCTTTAGACTTTACATATTCCTTCAGTGGGAAATATAAAGTTGACTTGATCCACTTAAACCTTCTAACAACCTCATCCAAACCCGCTATCGAAGATGGCTACCCTTTTGCATCATGGGGTAATGTAAACACACATTGTAACATTCTTGATGTTGATCCTTCCCCTTCTGAGGAAGATGATCACACCTCTATTAAAGAGGCTAATGCTAGTAGTCCTATCAAGAAGGATGATGACTATCCCATAGAAGAGTGTAATCCCCATTGCTGGAATAATGCTCTTTATGAAGATCCTCCTCCTTCTCAAGATTTGTAAACACGTCATGGCCTTGGCTTTGAGCTTGTCGCTAAGTGTGGCTATGGGCGTAAAGGTTGTGGGCGTAATGAACAAGGCATTTAGATCCCTATATAATTTGTACCTTGTAAGCGTAATTTGGGGATTGGTTGCTTGAATAAACAATATAAATAGAAACCACAATTGAATGTTGATGTGATTTCTGCTCAACCTCATTCTCGTAGATTGATTCATCCTCCATTGTCTTCTACCTTTGTGTCTTCTTCTTGTGAGTAGTCGAGTTTTTCTCCATAAGAGAAAGGGTTGCTTCCTGCTCTTCATCCTCTATCTGAGCAAGATCATATCTTGTTGAGGCTTCTCAAATCCCACTTGATTACTCTTCCTTCTCCTACACGTAAGAAATTTCATAAAGATAATAAAGAAAAACATTCTTTATGTGCATACCATCGAGTGCTTGGCCATTCCACTAGTGAATGTAAGGCCTTGAATGATAAAATACAACTTCATGATTCCATTGCCATCAAACTCTCGTTTGACTAATTCACTTGCCTTTTCTTCCCATGACAAGTTATATTGAGGTCTACCTCTATCCTGTATGTTCTAAGTATCTTGCATGGTTCTCCTCCCTTGTATGTTGGGGGCAGTGATAATTTTTTTTGGATATGTGCATCCTCCTTAAGGGACCCCCTCTCTTCTCTATGCCTTTCAAATGAAGCATCCCTTTAGTAGGCCCCTTGTTGTCTTGAAGGGTTCCCAAGGGACCCCTTTGAAATCTTTTATCTCAAATGAATTCTATGGCATCTAGCTTAGGGGCAGCCTAACTAGACCTCGCTTTTCAAATAATTCATCCCTTGAGTAGACCCCTTTTCTTTTGAAGGGTTCCCAAGGGACCTCTTTGAAAGCTTTCATATTACAGATTGTCTACATGACTATCTGCTTGCTTTCCTGTGTGGCTTCTTGTCTTCTAACATGTTTTATTTGCGGATTAACATGTTGCTTTGCAAGTACGCCTGTGAAGCTGCTTTCTAGTCCAACTCTACGGAGTGCCCTTTTCACTGGGCTTCCTTCATGAGAGAATACTTGGGGGAATAACTTCTTTGTAGGTCTATAGGCCTGTGAAGGGCTTTCATCCTACGAGATTTGTCCATCATTAGTTTGTGGGCCTCCAGTGCAGTTTGTTCAACTCTCTAAGAGAGAGTACCTATAGAGCCTTTTGCTCACCTTCCGTAGGTTTGTGGATATGTAGCACATTTGTTCAACTCTCCCTAGGTTTGAGGACCTATGGAGCCATCTCTCTTTGAATTTTCATTCCCTTCTAGCTTCTCCATCTTTCTCCTAAATTCTCTTCTTAATTGTGTATATCGGATCGAAGATCTGCATCCTCTTCATCCTGAGTATATGCTCTTTCTCTCTTTGATATTGGTTGCTTCCCTGACTTTGGGTGCATTCTTCTCTTGAAGCAATCACTCCTTACATTCTTCTCTCCTTTTAAGAATTCTTTTGTGTGTTGTTTCTTAATTTGGGGACGATGTGCATAGTACTGAGACAACCTTTTACATCGAGGTCTCTTTCACTTTGTTGACTCAAATCTTGTTAGTTAGTTAGGTGCCCATGTGTGAGTTTTTATGTTCTAACCTTGTTGTCTTGTGCAGGTCTTTCTTGTCTAATGTGTTTGTTTTGTAGGTCTTCAACCTAGGGGCATGCTTCCTTGGTTCGAAGAGTTATTTGCTTCCTCTACAATATCCTTTTGGCATCATGATGTTATTTATGTTACAGTATCCTTTTGGTAGGTATTGAAGACACTCATTTGTTGGAGGCTTCATTACTTAGGTTTTTGTGAGATTCTTCTATCTCTTATTCTCTTAATTTATCATTTGTACTTCACTTTATTTCAGTCTTGTTAAATTCTATGATTTTTTTCGCATTTTGTAAGTTCTCAGCAATCCGATTACTAGAAGCTACTTTGCTATTTTCTGTGATATTCTCACTTTTTGGTCTGCATGAGACACCAGTGTACCGCACTGTCGTCCATTCGCTACACTAACGTCCTTTTGCTGAGAGCCCATTAGTTTTGTCCAAAAAACCTCTATGGCCTACTCTTTCTGATTCTAGAACTCTCGTGTTGTTCCTTGAGGTAGTTTAGGGCAGTTCGCCCCTTGGGAATCTCTTGAGAATAAAGAGACTCATGAGTAGTGAATCCCCCTTCTCTACACTCTTTATCCTAGTCCTATTAATAATGGCTATTATCATGAAATATTCATTTTGTTTTTGCACTTCCAAAGGAGGTAGCTCACTTTAGTGGAAAACAAATATCTGAACACATTTTTTGAATTAGGGATGCTATATCATTCAATTGCACATTAGGGGGGTAGGAATTTGTTGTAATGAACTTTGAAGCATGTTGTGATAATTAGGGGAGGCTTGAATAAGATCCCATAAGGATATCTTAGCAAGAGTGTTTTTAAGTTGTTCAACAAGGTCATACTCCTTTCCACTATGCAAAGGCAAACAAGGAGCACTAGGCAATATAGGTTGAGGCAAAGGTAATGAAATAGGAATGGTTTGTGCTTGCCTATTATTCCTTGTATTATATGTGTGAGCAACAGTATTATTACTTGATTGCTTCAAAATAATGTTACTAGAAATTTGCCTTGTAAAATTTAAGATAGCTCCTGGAGCTAACGGTTGCTTTTTAGGTGGTTCATGGATGAACACAAAATTTTTTTGGACTTGGTGTTGATGTGAGGGTGGGTAGAGGGTAAGAAATGGCTCAGTAGATGGCTTGGGAGGTATAAGAATTAAAGGACTTGTAGGAGGACTCAAGGGATATCTAATGTTCACAACCTCAAAAGACTTGCCCCTATTATGATGATCTTTTAGCAAAGGAGAGTCTAATTCTACCTCATCATCTTCATCTAATGAAGCCATATTACTGTTGTTTGAAGTACGTAAATCAATTCTATCATTTTCTTTCACCATGATATCTTCCCTAGTAGGAGAGTTTTTAGGAGAGGAACAAACAAGATCTTGATCACATTATGTGGTTAGATTTTGTAAGGTAACTTCATCACAAATAGAGGAGTCATCAAGAGAAGAATAACTATCATTTTCTTGCTTATCAATGATTGGATCCTTGTGTGCAATAAGATGTTTCCTAGTGAGATAAGCATTAGGAGAGGGAGGAACAAGATTCTCATGACTCTCAATAAGTGTATCTTCTAACACCAAAATATCTTCTTTACAAATAGGAGAGATATTAGGAGAAGAACAAATGTGATTTTCATGGTTATCTATGATTTCATTCTCTTTCACTAAAGAATTCTCACAAGCGAGAGATGAATGAAGACTAGGTAAGTGATGTTAAGAAATGTGTCAATGATCTCATTCTCTTGTGCCATAATATTTTTCCAAGTAGGAGACTTTTTAGAAGAGGAGCTTTCAATATTGTCATGATTCTCAATGGGTATATCTTCTAACACCAAAATACCTTCATCGCAAGTAGGAGAGGTATTGGGAGAAGAGCAACTATGATTATCATGATTGTCTATGCTTACATCCTCTTTCACTAAAACATTCTCACAAATAGGAGAGATATTAAGGGATGTGGAATTAAGGAATGTGTCATCAATTTCACTCTCTTGCACTAAGAGACTCTCATAACTAGGAAAGATTTTAGAAGAATGACTAACATGCTTGTTAATGAGATTTTTCTTGGCATGCTTGGAAAGGAAAGATACTAACATTGTGTGCCCAAAAATGAAAAGTACTTTTATGCAACTTCTGCAATGCTTCAGGAATGTAAACATTGTGTGCCCAAAAGTGAAAAGTACTTTTATCCAACTTATGCAATGCTTTAGGAATGTAAACATTGTGTACCCAAAAATGAAAAAGTACTTTTATCCATTTTATGCAATGCTTTAGGAATATAAACATTGTGTACCCAAAAATTAAAAGTACTTTCATCCAACTTGTGCAATGCTTTAGGAATGTAAACATTGTGTACCCAAAAATGAAAAGTACTTTTATCCATATTATGCAAAGCTTTAGGAATGTAAAAAATTTCCCTATAGATTTGATGATTTTCACTTATTGAAATAATTTTGGAATTATTTAAAATGGCTACACTAAATGGATGATTTAAACCCAATGCATTAAACATAAATTCTTTAAAATTGCCAAACTGAAACAGTGGGTTACTAGCAAATCTGGGAAGTGTGGAAAACCACCAAAAATCTCAAAAAGATTGGTTTTTATGGGCCCGAAAGGACTCATTCGCCCATGGGAAAATGGGTCTCTGTTTAGGGTTTTTAAAAATGATAAATGCAATCTTTGAGTTGTTCTGTGTGTTCTCTGTTCTAGGTTGCAAACTGATACTGATAGTTTCAGAAATCTAGAAAATTAGAGTTGAATGCAAGTGTAAATGATGCTAAATGACAATAAAAATGACCTATTTTTAAATGCAATTTTGATCTAATTTTCTAATCTAAGTGACTGAAAGTATGATATTATGTAAATACTATGTAAAATCAATCTAACATTATGCAATTTTTGTTGAATTTTTAGATTTAAAATGAATGCAAAATGCAAGTTTACTCCTAAAATGCAATGCAAATTTATGCCAAATTTAGAAATCCTAAATGCAATGAATTAATTTAAATCCTAGATCTAGGGTTTGAATGCACTCTAAATTAGAAATTAGAATGTTCAAATACTCAGGTTCACCATAATGAAACATAACAAAATAGGTTAGGGAGTTCAAAACACATAGGGTTTTATATTAAATTTGGAATGTTTCACCAAACTTACTATAAATAGAAAGGGAAAAATGGGGTGAAATGAACCTACCTATATTATGTTTCATTAAGGAAATGAGATCCCCCAAGATAAAATTAACTTTCATCCCTTAGGTGAGTCAATTCTATGGAAAATCTAGCAATTTCCTTTATGTGTGTGGATGGGGTAAATATGACTAGAAATGCACTCTTGGGAGACAAACTAAAAATAGTAAGTCAACTAAAAAATGCAAGATAACACTTGGATATTATAGATTAAGCATAAAATAAAAGAATCCACAACTTCCCTTCAGATTTACGAAATCTAAATCATTATAAACATGTCATCAAAAATGTTGCAAAGTGTCCTTCTGACATAAATAGTGACAAAAATGACTGAACAAGGATTTTGGGAGAAAGATTAAAAATACCAAATGCATTCATTTAGGACATGTGAAGGGTGGATTTTATAGATAAAACATAAGACTAATAGAAATAGTAAACCTTTTGGCAAATTTGGGAAGGGAAAATATTGTGCACCTGTCACAAAATAATGTTTCTGGGAGTTGTCCTGGGACTCATTCACCCATGCGAAAATGGGTCTTTGTAGGGCTTTCCAAAATTCATTTCTAGGTCCTCTACTCATGTGTCTGCAATTATAGATTCTTCAGGTTTCATTGTCGGACAGTCAAATAAATTCAAGATTTGAGTTTATGTATCTTGACAACAAAGGTGACAACAAATGCAACTTTGCAATTTTGCACTTTTTAGATCTTCAACTTTTCTTCAACCTATGAACCTACACATACACAAGAGGGGAAAAATTGTTTGTTTTTGGTGAATGGGGGTTTGCCTTGGTCAAACCCCATTTTGGTAATCAAACCTTGAATTGAAATAATGAAAGTATGAAAGGAATGATGAATGGACAATGCTATGTTGCAATTCAACAAACCCTTGAATAAACCTTGGAAAGATTGAAATATTGCGTGAGATGGCTTCAATGGATGTGGATCTTGATGCTTGAATCTTGCTTTGAATCTTTGACTTGAGTGCTTGGATTAGATCTCTTACAATGTTGGTGTTACCATTTTTTTGCCACAGCTCAATTGGTGGAGTTGGATTAAACATTGTTATATCTTAAAGCGAAATTATAGTTATTTCTTCATTATGCTTAAGTGTTGTTTGCACTTTGTTCATTATTCTTCAAGTGATAGTTGTGCTTTGAAAGGAAGAAAAGAGTTTCAAAAGTGCTATTCAAATGTCCAGAATCAAATAAAGTACAGAATTGAGCATATAAGCAACAAAGCATTTCAAATGCTTTCATTTATTTCATGAAAGTGATTCATATTTACATAGCTTCATTCGATTGCAAGAATTCAAATTATAATACAACATTGCATTGAAATGCATTTTCTTTTCGAAATGAAAAGCATAAAATGAAATCAAATATCCACACAAGCCATGGATGGGACTGTCACAGTGCATCATTAATAGCACACTACACTATGGAAGATGCAAAAGAAGAAATCACATAAGTAACGACATAATCATCATTGCCTTTGGCCGATGGTCGACGTTGAAATGGTGCACCTTTTTCTTCTCAAGCTCCATTGACCTCAGAAGGAAGAGGGGGATGTCAGAGGCTCCGATTATGAAGATACCTATATGAATCACCAACAATAGTGCAACCTGCTACTAATCATACACTGAAACAATCAAGTAAAGTGAAAATAAATAAGCTGAGGGAGAAACATCAGTATGATCATCATATCTTGTTTTTATGCTAACATTGTTTGTTTCCTTGTGCAAGTATAGGGAAAGTCACGAAGCTTATTATTATTTGAAGACCAAGCATGTGGAGAAAAACGGGCTCCCACAAGGGTAGAGCTTGGCATGCTGCCCTTATTCATTACAAGTGGGTTGATAAGAGATTACATCATCATATTCATCGAGAAAAGGAATGATATACAACTGAAAGAGTAAAGCATAGTTATCTATCAAGCTATTAAACCAATTGTGCATTCATAACAATCAGGTAGATGATTTCTGAAAGCTACAGGTGAACATTGAGTTTAACCCACTCAATTAATTCAACTAAGTACATTCATCTCGAACATTGTTGTATGGTTCATGTCCGTTTGCTACGGTGTTATTTTTTCACCATGATCATATATCATGCAAAGTTCAATAGTGTTCTTTCTCACAATCAAGAATAGTGAACATGCATACATAGTGCTTTAACAAGGAATATAATTGTTTTAGATTCACGTAACAACTTTCTTAAATGGAGCATAAAAATGCATGAAGAGTGCCAGGTTGAGGACCAAGAATACGAAAGTTCTGGCAATGCATTGAAATGATTAACAAAACAGCCAATTTCATTATGGATGGCGCGCAAACGATTGTTTGCTAAATTACAGAGCACGCATTAAGGTATTTTGAGTAATGAAAGTAAACAAATTAAGATATATTGATTGAAAGAATTGTTCGTCAAGGATTCCAAACCTGTTTTAAAAAATTTCGAAAGTATCGACTGCGGAAGTGTGCACAATGTTGACAAAGGTTTAGATATTATGCTATTTCCAAACTAGATACAAAAGATGTTTATATGAAATGGTATGGATAAAAGTTTGAATCAATCCTCTACAGAGTGCATGTGAATCAAGATAAGCACCATCCACAAATTCGGGGCTTAAAAAGGAATTTTGTGTAAGAAGGAACAAATATGATGGCTGGATAAATTGAAAAAAATACAAATAGAAGATATACTTAATTTCAAGGAACTCGCGGAAGGTTTCAGCAGTGTATATTCAGAGGTATTTTTTCTTCATGAAGAGACAAATATAGAAGCATGGAAATAACTCTATGATATAGTTTTAAAATGCGTAAATAAGGGCTCGAGCCTAGTTTTCCAAATGATTAAATGAACAGTTTTCCTTCATTTTAAGAACACCCATATGTTGAAAGGTGAATAATACGAATGCCATGTCTAAGTTTTGCAACTACAAGTGCAAAGGCAGTAAAATTATCATGAATCGAAGTTGGAATACAAAAGGTGTGCATTTTCTTCACAGACATCAAATACCCACTTTGGGGTTCCAAGTTAAGTGTACAGATTGTCATTGTTTCCAGCTTACCCATGTGGGTATTTTATTAGAACAACAGGATAAATGTTCTATCCTATCTACAAGACAAGCAACAAAATACAGATAAAATCATCATGGGTCGATTCCATATTTTACATGAGCATCAAGTATACCATTTTTTTTATTACCCACGTTTTGGTTTGGGGAGGGTAGATTTTCCATTTTGCTGAGATACCCATGTGAGGGTTTTAACCAAATGACAAGGAACATGCATTTTTATCAAAGCAATGAATACCCACATCAATCTTGTGTTTCATAATGCAAATATATTTAGATCTTTTGATGGGTCGATCTCAAAAGCTCTAAAAAATGCTTTTTTAAGATACATATGGTGCGGCCTGTGTATGGCCGTGATTTCATAAATAAGAGAAAATTTCTTTAAGTTCTGAAGAATGAAATATATGCTTTGAGCCGAACTTACCATTTCAAGCCTGTAGGAGAATGCTTATAGCCACGACCAGAACTATATTAGAGTCTCAAAACCCCATGAAAAATATCCAATAAAGACTTCAAACATAGCCGACCTAGGCATATGAAATTTCGGCCACCAAAACATAAGCTTCAGATTTTAAATGAATCACAATATAGACCTAAATTCGAATTTATTCACATGCTATTATCAAATATGAATATTCTAGATAATCATAATGTTGGCTCGAATTAGGGCATGAGACAAAAGAGGTCAAACCCTAAAAATGATTTCATTTTCTCAATCATCATTTTGGAAAAAATGGTCTCTGGCTAAAAGGATAGCGCCACCACCATGATTGAGCTTAGACTGTAATTCACATGCTCACGAACCTTCACTCTTGTCTTCAGATAGTCGAGTTCTTCATTGGGTAAGCTCGACTTGTATACTATTGTGGTTCTTTACTTATTTCAAAAGCAAGAAAGGCCATTAAGGTTGCAGCCTGTACACTCTTGGTTTTTGACTTCTCTCTTCACATTCTCATGGCTCTATTCTTCTTGGTCGTCCTGTACGGGCATGAAATCGAGCTCTTGTCTAGAAAACTCCATGAGAGAGCTTGCTCGAGGGTTTTCGTTCTTTATTACACACAAAGGTAAGTTATTAGTATAGCTTCTATGGCTTTTGTTTTTTGAGTTCACTCTGTCCTTGTGGCCACGGCTAACACAAAGTTTATGTGATGGCTCCTTACTTCCTGTGCTTACATTCTGTTATTTCTATGTTCCTTATCTCCTCTGGCCACCCTACACGAGCTCACATTGGATATTTTTTGTGGGGTTTTGAGACTTTAATATAGCTCTGGTCGCGGCTATAAGCATTCTCCTACAGGCTTGAAATGGTAAGTTCGGCTCAAAGCATATATTTCATTCTTCAGAACTTAAAGAACTTTTCTCTTATTTATGAAATCACGGCCATACACAGGCCGCACCATATGTATCTTAAAAAAGCATTTTTTAGAGCTTTTGAGATCGACCCATCAAAAGATCTAAATATATTTGCATTATGAAACACAAGATTGATGTGGGTATTCATTGCTTTGATAAAAATGCATGTTCCTTGTCATTTGGTTAAAACCCTCACATGGGTATCTCAGCAAAATGGAAAATCTACCCTCCCCAAACCAAAACGTGGGTAATAAAAAAAATGGTATACTTGATGCTCATGTAAAATATGGAATCGACCCATGATGATTTTATCTGTATTTTGTTGCTTGTCTTGTAGATAGGATAGAACATTTATCCTGTTGTTCTAATAAAATACCCACATGGGTAAGCTGGAAACAATGACAATCTGTACACTTAACTTGGAACCCCAAAGTGGGTATTTGATGTCTGTGAAGAAAATGCACACCTTTTGTATTCCAACTTCGATTCATGATAATTTTACTGCCTTTGCACTTGTAGTTGCAAAACTTAGACATGGCATTCGTATTATTCACCTTTCAACATATGGGTGTTCTTAAAATGAAGGAAAACTGTTCATTTAATCATTTGGAAAACTAGGCTCGAACTGACCCCTTATTTTTGCATTTTTTAAAACATATCATAGAGTTATTTCCATACTTCTATATTTGTCTCTTCATGAAGAAAAAAAATACCTCTGAATATACTACTGCTGAAAACCTTCACAGGTTCATGAAATTCTGGAAATGTATCTTCTATTTGTATTTTTTCAATTGTCAACCTCATGTTGTTCCCTTCTTGCACACAAAATTCCTTTTAACTGAATTTGTGGATGAATTAGCATCTTGATTCCTGTGCACTCATAATAGGATTCAGTTCAAACTTTTATCCATACCATTTCCTTATAAACATGCTGTCTAGTTTGGAAATAACTTTATGTATCTAAACCTTTGTCAACATTGTGCACACTTCCTGTCTGATACTCGAAATTTTTTAAAACACAGTTTGGAATCATGACAGAACAATTCTTTCAATCAATATATCTTAATTGTTTACTTTCATTACTTTCAAATAACAACAATACAGTAGCTCTATTTAAAACAATCGTTTGCACTTTTCATCCATAATGCAATTGGATGTTTTGCTAATCATTTCAATGCATTGCCAGAACTTTCGTATTCTTGGTCCTCAACCTGGCACTCTTCATGCATTTTTATGCTCCATTTAAGAAAGTTGTTACGTGAATCTAAAACAATTATATTCCTTGTTAAAGCACTATGTATGCATGTTCACTATTCTTGATTGTGAGAAAGAACACTATTGAACTTTGCATGATATATGATCATGGTGAAAAAATAACACCGTAGCAAACGGACATGAACCATACAACAATGTTCGAGATGAATGTACTTAGTTGAATTAATTGAGTGGGTTAAACTCAATGTTCACCTGTAGCTTTCAGAAATCATCTACCTGATTGTTATGAATGCACAATTGGTTTAATAGCTTGATAGATAACTATGCTTTACTCTTTCAGTTGTATATCATTCCTTTTCTCGATGAATATGATGATGTAATCTCTTATCAACCCACTTGTAATGAATAAGGGCAGCATGCCAAGCTCTACCCTTGTGGGAGCCCGTTTTTCTCCACATGCTTGGTCTTCAAATAATAATAAGCTTCGTGACTTTCCCTATACTTGCACAAGGAAACAAACAATGTTAGCATAAAAACAAGATATGATGATCATACTGATGTTTCTCCCTCAGCTTATTTATTTTCACTTTACTTGATTGTTTCAGTGTATGATTAGTAGCAGGTTGCACTATTGTTGGTGATTCATATAGGTATCTTCATAATCGGAGCCTCTGACATCCCCCTCTTTTCTCTTACAGGTCAATGGAGCTTGAGAAGAAAAAGGTGCACCATTTCAACGTCGACCATCGGCCAATTAGGCAATGATGATTATGTCGTTACTTATGTGATTTCTTCTTTTGCATCTTCCATAGTGTAGTGTGCTATTAATGATGCACTGTGACAGTCCCATCCATGGCTTGTGTGGATATTTGATTTCATTTTATGCTTTTCATTTCGAAAAGAAAATGCATTTCAATGCAATGTTGTATTATCACTTGGATTCTTGCAATCGAATGAAGCTATGTAAATATGAATCACTTTCATGAAATAAATGAAAGCATTTGAAATGCTTTGTTGCTTATATGCTCAATTTTGTACTTTATTTGATTCTGGACATTTGAATAGCACTTTTGAAACTCTTTTCTTCCTTTCAAAGCACAACTATCACTTGAAGAATAATGAACAAAGTGCAAACAACACTTAACATAATGAAGAAATAACTATAATTTCGCTTTAAGATATAACAATGTTTAATCCAACTCCACCAATTGAGCTGTGGCAAAAAAATGGTAACACCAACATTGTAAGAGATCTAATCCAAGCACTCAAGTCAAAGATTCAAAGCAAGATTCAAGCATCAAGATCCACATCCATTGAAGCCATCTCACCAATATTTCAATCTTTCCAAGGTTTATTCAAGGGTTTGTTGAATTGCAACATAACATTGTCCATTCATCATTCCTTTCATACTTTCATTATTTCAATTCAAGGTTTGATTACCAAAATGGGGTTTGACCAAGGCAAACCCCCATTCACCAAAAACAAACAATTTTTCCCCTCTTGTGTATGTGTAGGTTCATAGGTTGAAGAAAAGTTGAAGATCTAAAAAGTGCAAAATTGCAAAGTTGCATTTGTTGTCACCTTTGTTGTCAAGATACATAAACTCAAATCTTGAATTTATTTGACTGTCCGACAATGAAACCTGAAGAATCTTAATTGCAGACACATGAGTAGAGGACCTAGAAATGAATTTTGGAAAGCCCTACAAAGACCCATTTTCGCATGGGTGAATGAGTCCCAGGACAACTCCCAGAAACATTATTTTGTGACAGGTGCACAATATTTTCCCTTCCCAAATTTGCCAAAAGGTTTACTATTTCTATTAGTCTTATGTTTTATCTATAAAATCCACCCTTCACATGTCCTAAATGAATGCATTTGGTATTTTTAATCTTTCTCCCAAAATCCTTGTTCAGTCATTTTTGTCACTATTTATGTCAGAAGGACACTTTGCAACATTTTTGATGACATGTTTATAATGATTTAGATTTCGTAAATCTGAAGGGAAGTTGTGGATTCTTTTATTTTATGCTTAATCTATAATATCCAAGTGTTATCTTGCATTTTTTAGTTGACTTACTATTTTTAGTTTGTCTCCCAAGAGTGCATTTCAGTCATATTTACCCCATCCACACACATAAAGGAAATTGCTAGATTTTCCATAGAATTGACTCACCTAAGGGATGAAAGTTAATTTTATCTTGGGGGATCTCATTTCCTTAATGAAACATAATATAGGTAGGTTCATTTCACCCCATTTTTCCCTTTCTATTTATAGTAAGTTTGGTGAAACATTCCAAATTTAATATAAAACCCTATGTGTTTTGAACTCCCTAACCTATTTTGTTATGTTTCATTATGGTGAACCTGAGTATTTGAACATTCTAATTTCTAATTTAGAGTGCATTCAAACCCTAGATCTAGGATTTAAATTAATTCATTGCATTTAGGATTTCTAAATTTGGCATAAATTTGCATTGCATTTTAGGAGTAAACTTGCATTTTGCATTCATTTTAAATCTAAAAATTCAACAAAAATTGCATAATGTTAGATTGATTTTACATAGTATTTACATAATATCATACTTTCAGTCACTTAGATTAGAAAATTAGATCAAAATTGCATTTAAAAATAGGTCATTTTTATTGTCATTTAGCATCATTTACACTTGCATTCAACTCTAATTTTCTAGATTTCTGAAACTATCAGTATCAGTTTGCAACCTAGAACAGAGAACACACAGAACAACTCAAAGATTGCATTTATCATTTTTAAAAACCCTAAACAGAGACCCATTTTCCCATGGGCGAATGAGTCCTTTCGGGCCCATAAAAACCAATCTTTTTGAGATTTTTGGTGGTTTTCCACACTTCCCAGATTTGCTAGTAACCCACTGTTTCAGTTTGGCAATTTTTAAGAATTTATGTTTTATGCATTGGGTTTAAATCATCCATTTAGTGTAGCCGTTTTAAATCATTCCAAAATTATTTCAATAAGTGAAAATCATCAAATCTATAGGGAAATTTTTTACATTCCTAAAGCTTTGCATAATATGGATAAAAGTACTTTTCATTTTTGGGTACACAATGTTTACATTCCTAAAGCATTGCACTAGTTGGATGAAAGTACTTTTAATTTTTGGGTACACAATGTTTATATTCCTAAAGCATTGCATAAAATGGATAAAAGTACTTTTTCATTTTTGGGTACACAATGTTTACATTCCTAAAGCATTGCATAAGTTGGATAAAAGTACTTTTCACTTTTGGGCACACAATGTTTACATTCCTGAAGCATTGCAGAAGTTGCATAAAAGTACTTTTCATTTTTGGGCACACAATGTTAGTATCTTTCCTTTCCAAGCATGCCAAGAAAAATCTCATTAACAAGCATGTTAGTCATTCTTCTAAAATCTTTCCTAGTTATGAGAGTCTCTTAGTGCAAGAGAGTGAAATTGATGACACATTCCTTAATTCCACATCCCTTAATATCTCTCCTATTTGTGAGAATGTTTTAGTGAAAGAGGATGTAAGCATAGACAATCATGATAATCATAGTTGCTCTTCTCCCAATACCTCTCCTACTTGCGATGAAGGTATTTTGGTGTTAGAAGATATACCCATTGAGAATCATGACAATATTGAAAGCTCCTCTTCTAAAAAGTCTCCTACTTGGAAAAATATTATGGCACAAGAGAATGAGATCATTGACACATTTCTTAACATCACTTACCTAGTCTTCATTCATCTCTCGCTTGTGAGAATTCTTTAGTGAAAGAGAATGAAATCATAGATAACCATGAAAATCACATTTGTTCTTCTCCTAATATCTCTCCTATTTGTAAAGAAGATATTTTGGTGTTAGAAGATACACTTATTGAGAGTCATGAGAATCTTGTTCCTCCCTCTCCTAATGCTTATCTCACTAGGAAACATCTTATTGCACACAAGGATCCAATCATTGATAAGCAAGAAAATGATAGTTATTCTTCTCTTGATGACTCCTCTATTTGTGATGAAGTTACCTTACAAAATCTAACCACATAATGTGATCAAGATCTTGTTTGTTCCTCTCCTAAAAACTCTCCTACTAGGGAAGATATCATGGTGAAAGAAAATGATAGAATTGATTTACGTACTTCAAACAACAGTAATATGGCTTCATTAGATGAAGATGATGAGGTAGAATTAGACTCTCCTTTGCTAAAAGATCATCATAATAGGGGCAAGTCTTTTGAGGTTGTGAACATTAGATATCCCTTGAGTCCTCCTACAAGTCCTTTAATTCTTATACCTCCCAAGCCATCTACTGAGCCATTTCTTACCCTCTACCCACCCTCACATCAACACCAAGTCCAAAAAAATTTTGTGTTCATCCATGAACCACCTAAAAAGCAACCGTTAGCTCCAGGAGCTATCTTAAATTTTACAAGGCAAATTTCTAGTAACATTATTTTGAAGCAATCAAGTAATAATACTGTTGCTCACACATATAATACAAGGAATAATAGGCAAGCACAAACCATTCCTATTTCATTACCTTTGCCTCAACCTATATTGCCTAGTGCTCCTTGTTTGCCTTTGCATAGTGGAAAGGAGTATGACCTTGTTGAACAACTTAAAAACACTCTTGCTAAGATATCCTTATGGGATCTTATTCAAGCCTCCCCTAATTATCACAACATGCTTCAAAGTTCATTACAACAAATTCCTACCCCCCTAATGTGCAATTGAATGATATAGCATCCCTAATTCAAAAAATGTGTTCAGATATTTGTTTTCCACTAAAGTGAGCTACCTCCTTTGGAAGTGCAAAAACAAAATGAATATTTCATGATAATAGCCATTATTAATAGGACTAGGATAAAGAGTGTAGAGAAGGGGGATTCACTACTCATGAGTCTCTTTATTCTCAAGAGATTCCCAAGGGGCGAACTGCCCTAAACTACCTCAAGGAACAACACGAGAGTTCTAGAATCAGAAAGAGTAGGCCATAGAGGTTTTTTGGACAAAACTAATGGGCTCTCAGCAAAAGGACGTTAGTGTAGCGAATGGACGACAGTGCGGTACACTGGTGTCTCATGCAGACCAAAAAGTGAGAATATCACAGAAAATAGCAAAGTAGCTTCTAGTAATCGGATTGCTGAGAACTTACAAAATGCGAAAAAAATCATAGAATTTAACAAGACTGAAATAAAGTGAAGTACAAATGATAAATTAAGAGAATAAGAGATAGAAGAATCTCACAAAAACCTAAGTAATGAAGCCTCCAACAAATGAGTGTCTTCAATACCTACCAAAAGGATACTGTAACATAAATAACATCATGATGCCAAAAGGATATTGTAGAGGAAGCAAATAACTCTTCGAACCAAGGAAGCATGCCCCTAGGTTGAAGACCTACAAAACAAACACATTAGACAAGAAAGACCTGCACAAGACAACAAGGTTAGAACATAAAAACTCACACATGGGCACCTAACTAACTAACAAGATTTGAGTCAACAAAGTGAAAGAGACCTCGATGTAAAAGGTTGTCTCAGTACTATGCACATCGTCCCCAAATTAAGAAACAACACACAAAAGAATTCTTAAAAGGAGAGAAGAATGTAAGGAGTGATTGCTTCAAGAGAAGAATGCACCCAAAGTCAGGGAAGCAACCAATATCAAAGAGAGAAAGAGCATATACTCAGGATGAAGAGGATGCAGATCTTCGATCCGATATACACAATTAAGAAGAGAATTTAGGAGAAAGATGGAGAAGCTAGAAGGGAATGAAAATTCAAAGAGAGATGGCTCCATAGGTCCTCAAACCTAGGGAGAGTTGAACAAATGTGCTACATATCCACAAACCTACGGAAGGTGAGCAAAAGGCTCTATAGGTACTCTCTCTTAGAGAGTTGAACAAACTGCACTGGAGGCCCACAAACTAATGATGGACAAATCTCGTAGGATGAAAGCCCTTCACAGGCCTATAGACCTACAAAGAAGTTATTCCCCCAAGTATTCTCTCATGAAGGAAGCCCAGTGAAAAGGGCACTCCGTAGAGTTGGACTAGAAAGCAGCTTCACAGGCGTACTTGCAAAGCAACATGTTAATCCGCAAATAAAACATGTTAGAAGACAAGAAGCCACACAGGAAAGCAAGCAGATAGTCATGTAGACAATCTGTAATATGAAAGCTTTCAAAGAGGTCCCTTGGGAACCCTTCAAAAGAAAAGGGGTCTACTCAAGGGATGAATTATTTGAAAAGCGAGGTCTAGTTAGGCTGCCCCTAAGCTAGATGCCATAGAATTCATTTGAGATAAAAGATTTCAAAGGGGTCCCTTGGGAACCCTTCAAGACAACAAGGGGCCTACTAAAGGGATGCTTCATTTGAAAGGCATAGAGAAGAGAGGGGGTCCCTTAAGGAGGATGCACATATCCAAAAAAAATTATCACTGCCCCCAACATACAAGGGAGGAGAACCATGCAAGATACTTAGAACATACAGGATAGAGGTAGACCTCAATATAACTTGTCATGGGAAGAAAAGGCAAGTGAATTAGTCAAACGAGAGTTTGATGGCAATGGAATCATGAAGTTGTATTTTATCATTCAAGGCCTTACATTCACTAGTGGAATGGCCAAGCACTCGATGGTATGCACATAAAGAATGTTTTTCTTTATTATCTTTATGAAATTTCTTACGTGTAGGAGAAGGAAGAGTAATCAAGTGGGATTTGAGAAGCCTCAACAAGATATGATCTTGCTCAGATAGAGGATGAAGAGCAGGAAGCAACCCTTTCTCTTATGGAGAAAAACTCGACTACTCACAAGAAGAAGACACAAAGGTAGAAGACAATGGAGGATGAATCAATCTACGAGAATGAGGTTGAGCAGAAATCACATCAACATTCAATTGTGGTTTCTATTTATATTGTTTATTCAAGCAACCAATCCCCAAATTACGCTTACAAGGTACAAATTATATAGGGATCTAAATGCCTTGTTCATTACGCCCACAACCTTTACGCCCATAGCCACACTTAGCGACAAGCTCAAAGCCAAGGCCATGACGTGTTTACAAATCTTGAGAAGGAGGAGGATCTTCATAAAGAGCATTATTCCAGCAATGGGGATTACACTCTTCTATGGGATAGTCATCATCCTTCTTGATAGGACTACTAGCATTAGCCTCTTTAATAGAGGTGTGATCATCTTCCTCAGAAGGGGAAGGATCAACATCAAGAATGTTACAATGTGTGTTTACATTACCCCATGATGCAAAAGGGTAGCCATCTTCGATAGCGGGTTTGGATGAGGTTGTTAGAAGGTTTAAGTGGATCAAGTCAACTTTATATTTCCCACTGAAGGAATATGTAAAGTCTAAAGAACCCCAATCATCACCAAGAAATGCATTATTTTGAGAAGAGGTAGAAGGAACAAGCTGAAGGTTTCTTGCTCTAGAAGGATCTTCTTTAGGGACATCTATCTCAAGAGTGTCCTTTGTAGTAGGTATTGCTGGAGTAAACATCGACACATTGGAAGACAATGAAGGAATAAGAGCAGGCACAACCGAAACCTAACCAACAGTTGCTATTTTCACATAAGTGCATAGCCTCATGGTCAACCCTGATTGTGACTACTTGATTATTGCAAATGAACTTAATAGATTTATGCAAGGTAGACGAGACTGCACCCATAGAATGAATCCATGATCTACCAAGAAGAAGATTATATGGTAATTTTTTTGACATAACATATACAAGGGTGGGTACTGTAACGGGTCCCAACCTCAAAGGCAAGACTATTGTGCCTATGGCTTGTCGACCGACATTATCAAACCCATGAATGACAACAAAAGAAGCATCAAGAGAAGATGAATCAATATTAATCTTAGGCAATAGATCAATGTTGCATACATTGAGTGTTGAACCAACGTCAATGAGAGTATGCCTAATGCCAATAGTATTAATATTAACTATAATCATTATAGGGTCTGCTTGTTTTTTTACTTCTAGAGGAGGGAGTTCATGTGGATAGAACATAATATTCGACGAATCCGCATGAATATGAGCTATCAACGCATTAGCATCTATAGGCCTAGCAAAAGAAGGCAAGAGAATCTTTTGCAAGGATTCCTGAAGCATACCTTGATAAATCAAAGCAAATTAAAGCAAGTCCCACAATGATATCTTAGCCGGAGTAACTCGGAGTTGCTCGAAAAGATCATAATCACCGGGTGCTCTAGTTGTAGATTGATCAACATTCATTTTATTCTCATAAGTATGGGCTACCGCTTTGTAAGAGGGAGCCTCAAAAATTCAGGAGAGCCACTATCAAATGGAACACCATTAATAGAGAAAATCCTTTTAGGAGAAGGGCTAGCGTGAGTCAGATAAATGACCGGTCTCTTAGGCCTTTGAGGGGCAGCGAAGACATAGATTACATTTACAGAATCATCACAACTAGTAGAATAATTATTCAAAGAAATATTATCAACATCGACCCAGGAAGGATTAGATGTGGAAGGAGATTCATCATTTGCTAATTCATCATCTCTAGAGGAGAGTGCATGAAGAGATTCATCATTAAAAAATGCAACGTTTCTAGAAGAGAGTGCATTGGAATGAAGAGGAGATTCATCGTTCACAAATGCAATGTCTCTAGAAGAGAGTGCATTGGAATGAAAAGCAGGTAGAGTAACATTAATAAAGGTATCAATGATTTCATCTTGCAACAAAGTATCCTCTTAAGCAAGAGGACTCTCATGAGAAGGATCAAAGATACAAAGTGACATGGGCAAAGCCAAGTCACTATCACATGTATGAAATGAAACATCATTAACACTTTGAATAAAATCAGATACTGAAATCATAAAAGAAGATATTAAATTCATTTTGAAAATAGTAAACTAAATATAATAAACAATGAATAAACAAGTTGGTTGATCCAGAGCTGAGAAAAATCAAAAATCTAAATTTTTGGATTTTTTTGATATTTTCTAGGTTATAGTAATTTGCATTTTCGGAGGTCTTCAAAGCATAATTTGAGGTCAAAACTTGCATTAGTCCCTAAAATTTAGTTTCCAAAGGTATGATATTTTAGGGATTTAATTAGTCCTCTTGGAGACCTTTCCAATGGTGTAAACGGTTTTGAATTCTGAGCACCGAGTCAAAAGTTATGACCCCACCAAGTTGGGGTAAATAAATTCCTAGTTTTTTGAAAAATACAGTGTTCACATCAGGTTCACCAAAATGTAGAGAAAGGGGATTCACTACTCATGAGTCTCTTTATTCTCAAGAGATTCCCAAGGGGTGAACTACCCTAAACTACCTCAAGGAACAACGTGAGAGTTCTAGAATCAAAAAGAGCATGCCATAGAGGTTTTCTAGACAAAACTAACGAGCTCTCGGCCAAAGGATGTTAGCACAACAAATGGATGACAACGCAGCACGTTGGCATCCCCAAGGCACGTTGGCGTCTCATACGGACCAAAAAGCAAGAATATCATAGAAAACAACAAAGTAACTTCTAGCAATCAGATTACTGAGAACTTACAGAATGCGGGAAATCACATAATGTAACAAGACTGAAATAAAGTGAAGTACAAATGATAAATTAAGAGAATAAGAGATAGAAGAAGCTCACAAAAACCAAAGTAATGGAGCCTCCAACAAATGAATGTCTTC
>VDFB02294856.1:0-33082 GCA_007258455.2 Sequoia sempervirens
GATGATTATGTCGTTACTTATGTGATTTCTTCTTTTGCATCTTCCATAGTGTAGTGTGCTATTAATGATGCACTGTGACAGTCCCATCCATGGCTTGTGTGGATATTTGATTTCATTTTATGCTTTTCATTTCGAAAAGAAAATGCATTTCAATGCAATGTTGTATTATCACTTGGATTCTTGCAATCGAATGAAGCTATGTAAATATGAATCACTTTCATGAAATAAATGAAAGCATTTGAAATGCTTTGTTGCTTATATGCTCAATTTTGTACTTTATTTGATTCTGGACATTTGAATAGCACTTTTGAAACTCTTTTCTTCCTTTCAAAGCACAACTATCACTTGAATAATAATGAACAAAGTGCAAACAACACTTAAGCATAATGAAGAAATAACTATAATTTCGCTTTAAGATATAACAATGTTTAATCCAACTCCACCAATTGAGCTGTGGCAAAAAAATGGTAACACCAACATTGTAAGAGATCTAATCCAAGCACTCAAGTCAAAGATTCAAAGCAAGATTCAAGCATCAAGATCCACATCCATTGAAGCCATCTCACGCAATATTTCAATCTTTCCAAGGTTTATTCAAGGGTTTGTTGAATTGCAACATAGCATTGTCCATTCATCATTCCTTTCATACTTTCATTATTTCAATTCAAGGTTTGATTACCAAAATGGGGTTTGACCAAGGCAAACCCCCATTCACCAAAAACAAACAATTTTTCCCCTCTTGTGTATGTGTAGGTTCATAGGTTGAAGAAAAGTTGAAGATCTAAAAAGTGCAAAATTGCAAAGTTGCATTTGTTGTCACCTTTGTTGTCAAGATACATAAACTCAAATCTTGAATTTATTTGACTGTCCGACAATGAAACCTGAAGAATCTATAATTGCAGACACATGAGTAGAGGACCTAGAAATGAATTTTGGAAAGCCCTACAAAGACCCATTTTCGCATGGGTGAATGAGTCCCAGGACAACTCCCAGAAACATTATTTTGTGACAGGTGCACAATATTTTCCCTTCCCAAATTTGCCAAAAGGTTTACTATTTCTATTAGTCTTATGTTTTATCTATAAAATCCACCCTTCACATGTCCTAAATGAATGCATTTGGTATTTTTAATCTTTCTCCCAAAATCCTTGTTCAGTCATTTTTGTCACTATTTATGTCAGAAGGACACTTTGCAACATTTTTGATGACATGTTTATAATGATTTAGATTTCGTAAATCTGAAGGGAAGTTGTGGATTCTTTTATTTTATGCTTAATCTATAATATCCAAGTGTTATCTTGCATTTTTTAGTTGACTTACTATTTTTAGTTTGTCTCCCAAGAGTGCATTTCAGTCATATTTACCCCATCCACACACATAAAGGAAATTGCTAGATTTTCCATAGAATTGACTCACCTAAGGGATGAAAGTTAATTTTATCTTGGGGGATCTCATTTCCTTAATGAAACATAATATAGGTAGGTTCATTTCACCCCATTTTTCCCTTTCTATTTATAGTAAGTTTGGTGAAACATTCCAAATTTAATATAAAACCCTATGTGTTTTGAACTCCCTAACCTATTTTGTTATGTTTCATTATGGTGAACCTGAGTATTTGAACATTCTAATTTCTAATTTAGAGTGCATTCAAACCCTAGATCTAGGATTTAAATTAATTCATTGCATTTAGGATTTCTAAATTTGGCATAAATTTGCATTGCATTTTAGGAGTAAACTTGCATTTTGCATTCATTTTAAATCTAAAAATTCAACAAAAATTGCATAATGTTAGATTGATTTTACATAGTATTTACATAATATCATACTTTCAGTCACTTAGATTAGAAAATTAGATCAAAATTGCATTTAAAAATAGGTCATTTTTATTGTCATTTAGCATCATTTACACTTGCATTCAACTCTAATTTTCTAGATTTCTGAAACTATCAGTATCAGTTTGCAACCTAGAACAGAGAACACACAGAACAACTCAAAGATTGCATTTATCATTTTTAAAAACCCTAAACAGAGACCCATTTTCCCATGGGCGAATGAGTCCTTTCGGGCCCATAAAAACCAATCTTTTTGAGATTTTTGGTGGTTTTCCACACTTCCCAGATTTGCTAGTAACCCACTGTTTCAGTTTGGCAATTTTAAAGAATTTATGTTTAATGCATTGGGTTTAAATCATCCATTTAGTGTAGCCATTTTAAATAATTCCAAAATTATTTCAATAAGTGAAAATCATCAAATCTATAGGGAAATTTTTTACATTCCTAAAGCTTTGCATAATATGGATAAAAGTACTTTTCATTTTTGGGTACACAATGTTTACATTCCTAAAGCATTGCACAAGTTGGATGAAAGTACTTTTAATTTTTGGGTACACAATGTTTATATTCCTAAAGCATTGCATAAAATGGATAAAAGTACTTTTTCATTTTTGGGTACACAATGTTTACATTCCTAAAGCATTGCATAAGTTGGATAAAAGTACTTTTCACTTTTGGGCACACAATGTTTACATTCCTGAAGCATTGCAGAAGTTGCATAAAAGTACTTTTCATTTTTGGGCACACAATGTTAGTATCTTTCCTTTCCAAGCATGCCAAGAAAAATCTCATTAACAAGCATGTTAGTCATTCTTCTAAAATCTTTCCTAGTTATGAGAGTCTCTTAGTGCAAGAGAGTGAAATTGATGACACATTCCTTAATTCCACATCCCTTAATATCTCTCCTATTTGTGAGAATGTTTTAGTGAAAGAGGATGTAAGCATAGACAATCATGATAATCATAGTTGCTCTTCTCCCAATACCTCTCCTACTTGCGATGAAGGTATTTTGGTGTTAGAAGATATACCCATTGAGAATCATGACAATATTGAAAGCTCCTCTTCTAAAAAGTCTCCTACTTGGAAAAATATTATGGCACAAGAGAATGAGATCATTGACACATTTCTTAACATCACTTACCTAGTCTTCATTCATCTCTCGCTTGTGAGAATTCTTTAGTGAAAGAGAATGAAATCATAGATAACCATGAAAATCACATTTGTTCTTCTCCTAATATCTCTCCTATTTGTAAAGAAGATATTTTGGTGTTAGAAGATACACTTATTGAGAGTCATGAGAATCTTGTTCCTCCCTCTCCTAATGCTTATCTCACTAGGAAACATCTTATTGCACACAAGGATCCAATCATTGATAAGCAAGAAAATGATAGTTATTCTTCTCTTGATGACTCCTCTATTTGTGATGAAGTTACCTTACAAAATCTAACCACATAATGTGATCAAGATCTTGTTTGTTCCTCTCCTAAAAACTCTCCTACTAGGGAAGATATCATGGTGAAAGAAAATGATAGAATTGATTTACGTACTTCAAACAACAGTAATATGGCTTCATTAGATGAAGATGATGAGGTAGAATTAGACTCTCCTTTGCTAAAAGATCATCATAATAGGGGCAAGTCTTTTGAGGTTGTGAACATTAGATATCCCTTGAGTCCTCCTACAAGTCCTTTAATTCTTATACCTCCCAAGCCATCTACTGAGCCATTTCTTACCCTCTACCCACCCTCACATCAACACCAAGTCCAAAAAAATTTTGTGTTCATCCATGAACCACCTAAAAAGCAACCGTTAGCTCCAGGAGCTATCTTAAATTTTACAAGGCAAATTTCTAGTAACATTATTTTGAAGCAATCAAGTAATAATACTGTTGCTCACACATATAATACAAGGAATAATAGGCAAGCACAAACCATTCCTATTTCATTACCTTTGCCTCAACCTATATTGCCTAGTGCTCCTTGTTTGCCTTTGCATAGTGGAAAGGAGTATGACCTTGTTGAACAACTTAAAAACACTCTTGCTAAGATATCCTTATGGGATCTTATTCAAGCCTCCCCTAATTATCACAACATGCTTCAAAGTTCATTACAACAAATTCCTACCCCCCTAATGTGCAATTGAATGATATAGCATCCCTAATTCAAAAAATGTGTTCAGATATTTGTTTTCCACTAAAGTGAGCTACCTCCTTTGGAAGTGCAAAAACAAAATGAATATTTCATGATAATAGCCATTATTAATAGGACTAGGATAAAGAGTGTAGAGAAGGGGGATTCACTACTCATGAGTCTCTTTATTCTCAAGAGATTCCCAAGGGGCGAACTGCCCTAAACTACCTCAAGGAACAACACGAGAGTTCTAGAATCAGAAAGAGTAGGCCATAGAGGTTTTTTGGACAAAACTAATGGGCTCTCAGCAAAAGGACGTTAGTGTAGCGAATGGACGACAGTGCGGTACACTGGTGTCTCATGCAGACCAAAAAGTGAGAATATCACAGAAAATAGCAAAGTAGCTTCTAGTAATCGGATTGCTGAGAACTTACAAAATGCGAAAAAAATCATAGAATTTAACAAGACTGAAATAAAGTGAAGTACAAATGATAAATTAAGAGAATAAGAGATAGAAGAATCTCACAAAAACCTAAGTAATGAAGCCTCCAACAAATGAGTGTCTTCAATACCTACCAAAAGGATACTGTAACATAAATAACATCATGATGCCAAAAGGATATTGTAGAGGAAGCAAATAACTCTTCGAACCAAGGAAGCATGCCCCTAGGTTGAAGACCTACAAAACAAACACATTAGACAAGAAAGACCTGCACAAGACAACAAGGTTAGAACATAAAAACTCACACATGGGCACCTAACTAACTAACAAGATTTGAGTCAACAAAGTGAAAGAGACCTCGATGTAAAAGGTTGTCTCAGTACTATGCACATCGTCCCCAAATTAAGAAACAACACACAAAAGAATTCTTAAAAGGAGAGAAGAATGTAAGGAGTGATTGCTTCAAGAGAAGAATGCACCCAAAGTCAGGGAAGCAACCAATATCAAAGAGAGAAAGAGCATATACTCAGGATGAAGAGGATGCAGATCTTCGATCCGATATACACAATTAAGAAGAGAATTTAGGAGAAAGATGGAGAAGCTAGAAGGGAATGAAAATTCAAAGAGAGATGGCTCCATAGGTCCTCAAACCTAGGGAGAGTTGAACAAATGTGCTACATATCCACAAACCTACGGAAGGTGAGCAAAAGGCTCTATAGGTACTCTCTCTTAGAGAGTTGAACAAACTGCACTGGAGGCCCACAAACTAATGATGGACAAATCTCGTAGGATGAAAGCCCTTCACAGGCCTATAGACCTACAAAGAAGTTATTCCCCCAAGTATTCTCTCATGAAGGAAGCCCAGTGAAAAGGGCACTCCGTAGAGTTGGACTAGAAAGCAGCTTCACAGGCGTACTTGCAAAGCAACATGTTAATCCGCAAATAAAACATGTTAGAAGACAAGAAGCCACACAGGAAAGCAAGCAGATAGTCATGTAGACAATCTGTAATATGAAAGCTTTCAAAGAGGTCCCTTGGGAACCCTTCAAAAGAAAAGGGGTCTACTCAAGGGATGAATTATTTGAAAAGCGAGGTCTAGTTAGGCTGCCCCTAAGCTAGATGCCATAGAATTCATTTGAGATAAAAGATTTCAAAGGGGTCCCTTGGGAACCCTTCAAGACAACAAGGGGCCTACTAAAGGGATGCTTCATTTGAAAGGCATAGAGAAGAGAGGGGGTCCCTTAAGGAGGATGCACATATCCAAAAAAAATTATCACTGCCCCCAACATACAAGGGAGGAGAACCATGCAAGATACTTAGAACATACAGGATAGAGGTAGACCTCAATATAACTTGTCATGGGAAGAAAAGGCAAGTGAATTAGTCAAACGAGAGTTTGATGGCAATGGAATCATGAAGTTGTATTTTATCATTCAAGGCCTTACATTCACTAGTGGAATGGCCAAGCACTCGATGGTATGCACATAAAGAATGTTTTTCTTTATTATCTTTATGAAATTTCTTACGTGTAGGAGAAGGAAGAGTAATCAAGTGGGATTTGAGAAGCCTCAACAAGATATGATCTTGCTCAGATAGAGGATGAAGAGCAGGAAGCAACCCTTTCTCTTATGGAGAAAAACTCGACTACTCACAAGAAGAAGACACAAAGGTAGAAGACAATGGAGGATGAATCAATCTACGAGAATGAGGTTGAGCAGAAATCACATCAACATTCAATTGTGGTTTCTATTTATATTGTTTATTCAAGCAACCAATCCCCAAATTACGCTTACAAGGTACAAATTATATAGGGATCTAAATGCCTTGTTCATTACGCCCACAACCTTTACGCCCATAGCCACACTTAGCGACAAGCTCAAAGCCAAGGCCATGACGTGTTTACAAATCTTGAGAAGGAGGAGGATCTTCATAAAGAGCATTATTCCAGCAATGGGGATTACACTCTTCTATGGGATAGTCATCATCCTTCTTGATAGGACTACTAGCATTAGCCTCTTTAATAGAGGTGTGATCATCTTCCTCAGAAGGGGAAGGATCAACATCAAGAATGTTACAATGTGTGTTTACATTACCCCATGATGCAAAAGGGTAGCCATCTTCGATAGCGGGTTTGGATGAGGTTGTTAGAAGGTTTAAGTGGATCAAGTCAACTTTATATTTCCCACTGAAGGAATATGTAAAGTCTAAAGAACCCCAATCATCACCAAGAAATGCATTATTTTGAGAAGAGGTAGAAGGAACAAGCTGAAGGTTTCTTGCTCTAGAAGGATCTTCTTTAGGGACATCTATCTCAAGAGTGTCCTTTGTAGTAGGTATTGCTGGAGTAAACATCGACACATTGGAAGACAATGAAGGAATAAGAGCAGGCACAACCGAAACCTAACCAACAGTTGCTATTTTCACATAAGTGCATAGCCTCATGGTCAACCCTGATTGTGACTACTTGATTATTGCAAATGAACTTAATAGATTTATGCAAGGTAGACGAGACTGCACCCATAGAATGAATCCATGATCTACCAAGAAGAAGATTATATGGTAATTTTTTTGACATAACATATACAAGGGTGGGTACTGTAACGGGTCCCAACCTCAAAGGCAAGACTATTGTGCCTATGGCTTGTCGACCGACATTATCAAACCCATGAATGACAACAAAAGAAGCATCAAGAGAAGATGAATCAATATTAATCTTAGGCAATAGATCAATGTTGCATACATTGAGTGTTGAACCAACGTCAATGAGAGTATGCCTAATGCCAATAGTATTAATATTAACTATAATCATTATAGGGTCTGCTTGTTTTTTTACTTCTAGAGGAGGGAGTTCATGTGGATAGAACATAATATTCGACGAATCCGCATGAATATGAGCTATCAACGCATTAGCATCTATAGGCCTAGCAAAAGAAGGCAAGAGAATCTTTTGCAAGGATTCCTGAAGCATACCTTGATAAATCAAAGCAAATTAAAGCAAGTCCCACAATGATATCTTAGCCGGAGTAACTCGGAGTTGCTCGAAAAGATCATAATCACCGGGTGCTCTAGTTGTAGATTGATCAACATTCATTTTATTCTCATAAGTATGGGCTACCGCTTTGTAAGAGGGAGCCTCAAAAATTCAGGAGAGCCACTATCAAATGGAACACCATTAATAGAGAAAATCCTTTTAGGAGAAGGGCTAGCGTGAGTCAGATAAATGACCGGTCTCTTAGGCCTTTGAGGGGCAGCGAAGACATAGATTACATTTACAGAATCATCACAACTAGTAGAATAATTATTCAAAGAAATATTATCAACATCGACCCAGGAAGGATTAGATGTGGAAGGAGATTCATCATTTGCTAATTCATCATCTCTAGAGGAGAGTGCATGAAGAGATTCATCATTAAAAAATGCAACGTTTCTAGAAGAGAGTGCATTGGAATGAAGAGGAGATTCATCGTTCACAAATGCAATGTCTCTAGAAGAGAGTGCATTGGAATGAAAAGCAGGTAGAGTAACATTAATAAAGGTATCAATGATTTCATCTTGCAACAAAGTATCCTCTTAAGCAAGAGGACTCTCATGAGAAGGATCAAAGATACAAAGTGACATGGGCAAAGCCAAGTCACTATCACATGTATGAAATGAAACATCATTAACACTTTGAATAAAATCAGATACTGAAATCATAAAAGAAGATATTAAATTCATTTTGAAAATAGTAAACTAAATATAATAAACAATGAATAAACAAGTTGGTTGATCCAGAGCTGAGAAAAATCAAAAATCTAAATTTTTGGATTTTTTTGATATTTTCTAGGTTATAGTAATTTGCATTTTCGGAGGTCTTCAAAGCATAATTTGAGGTCAAAACTTGCATTAGTCCCTAAAATTCAGTTTCCAAAGGCATGATATTTTAGGGATTTAATTAGTTCTCTTGGAGACCTTTCCAATGGTGTAAACGGTTTTGAATTCTGACCACCGAGTCAAAAGTTATGACCCCACCAAGTTGGGGTAAATAAATTCCTAGTTTTTTGAAAAATACAGTGTTCACATCAGGTTCACCAAAATGTAGAGAAAGGGGATTCACTACTCATGAGTCTCTTTATTCTCAAGAGATTCCCAAGGGGTGAACTACCCTAAACTACCTCAAGGAACAACGTGAGAGTTCTAGAATCAAAAAGAGCATGCCATAGAGGTTTTCTAGACAAAACTAACGAGCTCTCGGCCAAAGGATGTTAGCACAACAAATGGATGACAACGTAGCACGTTGGCATCCCCAAGGCACGTTGGCGTCTCATACGGACCAAAAAGCAAGAATATCATAGAAAACAACAAAGTAACTTCTAGCAATCAGATTACTGAGAACTTACAAAATGCGGGAAATCACAGAATGTAACAAAACTGAAATAAAGTGAAGTACAAATGATAAATTAAGAGAATAAGAGATAGAAGAAGCTCACAAAAACCCAAGTAATGGAGCCTCCAACAAATGAATGTCTTCAATACCTGCATGCATAATATCTGGAGAAAATGTTGGGGTTGTATAGGGGTTTGCCTTAGTCAAACCCCCATTTTGGTGTTCCCACCTCCATGAACAACTAGATAGATAGAGAGAAATGAAGTACGCAATGAGCAATAAAAGCAAACCCCACTCGAGGAGGAGATCCTGTATCACAAAATATAGGTGAGAAAAGAAATCCCCCCTCAAGGAGGAGAACCTGTATCACAAAGTAGAGATGCAATCAATAGGGGATGTGTGAAATCCCAAGATGCTCAAAGGTGCAAGGCATAAGGTAGATATCGCATGCAAGGCTTAGAAAGCCAAGGAGGGAGACACAGAGAGTTGCAAGAGCCAAGAGTGTTGTAAGAGCTTGAGAGAGTTGTAGAAGGTTGTTGTAACAAACAAGAGGGTTGTGCAAGCAAGAGCAAGATGGGAGAATGTTTGAGAGATAATCCAAGAAGGAGAACAAGCTAGAAGGCCAAATGAATTGAAAATATAGCTTTTAAAGAGGGAAAAGAAGCTTCTTAGGCAATTGCAAGGTGTCCCCAGTTGTTACCACTGAAAAAAATCGTTGACAAGTGGAAAACATGCTAAAAAATAGTTGTTTGAATTTTAAAATGTCACAAGATGTTAGCGTGATGCACAAAAGTCCACGCGACATGCTAGTGTCTAGACACATCACGCTACAAAACGATGAGAATAGGAAAAACACAAAGTTTAGCGTAAAGATGACACGAGAGGGTAGTTACAGAAAGGGGTCCTAAGCATCCTGAGAGGGAAAAAGGATAATGCAAGGGCTAAAATGAGCCTACACAAGATGCTAAGGGAGTGGACACTAAAGCGGATGCAAAGATGTATGTGAAATTGCAAGGGGTGAAATTTTATGACATTACAAAGAGAACCCTTGTTGATAATGGCTCAACCCTTAACGTGTGTAGCATAAACCTTTTGAATAAGATTGGAATAAATAAGAGCAAGATTGAACCTGATTCTTTGTCTATCCATGGATTTGATAACGTAGGAAAACAACTGCTTGGTGTAATCACATTACCTATTAGAGTTGGAAAGGTTTCATTGCAAACTCTTGTCCATGTCATGCCCAATAATATTTCATATAATCTTCTCTTGGGTAGACCTTGGATTCATGCAATGAATGGGGTACCTTCAACTCTTCATCGTATAATGAAATATGTCTATAACAACAAGGTTTATACAATCAAAGATGACCCTAAACCAGAAAGTTGTTTGCACACTAAGAAAGACAAGGAAAGTCCTTTGAAAACATTAACACTAACTACACAAGTGGAACTTGTGCAAGAGAAAGTAAAAGAGAACAATGTTGAAAGAGTAAAGCTATGGGAGGATGATTGAGGTTCCTTAGATTTTACACCTACATTCATGGGATAATACAAGATCATAACAAAAGAGTCTGAAAAGGGAAAATAACCAACTATAATGTCAACACAAGATTTAGAAGAATGAAAGCATCCACTTCAACCACTTTAGAAGAAAAGACAACATACACAACAAACTTTGATGAAGTTGATTATGGACAACCACCAAATTTGAAAGAAATGGAAAAGCTTTATGGAAGAGGTTATGAACTTTGAAACAACTTGGTTATAGTGGAAAAGGATGTGGTGCTAGAGAACAAGGTATATGTGTCCCTGTAGAGCCTAACACACAAGAAACAACTAGTGGTCTTGGTTATTGTCCCTCAAAACAAACAAAAGCATCAAAAAATCCTTCACTCAATACCAACAATATTACAAAAGATTCTTCTAAGACAACTTTAACTTTGGTGCATCCTGAACTAAGAGATACTGCATGTGGGAATATCTCATTAGATATTCATAGAATTGATACTTTGTCTACTCATTATAATTAATAACATTATTTGTTGCTCCTTGTCATGTGGTAGTTGTAGTATCATATCATATTCAATACCATGCATGAGGGTATAAACTTGGCTTTATGCAATCATATTTCCTTTTTTCAAGGAGCAACATATCATCATCCATTTTCGGCTCACCTTTTTCCCTTGGGAGGCAAGGGACTAGGTAGCCTTGTCCTAATATGGCACTTTCCATTGCCTCTTTTGGGCTAGTTGAGCGCCTTACATGTATATATAAGATAAAGCTTGGGATGCAAACAACATGTCTTAAGCTGGCTCACATGTGATGTAATTTTCTTTATATGTTATCTTTTGCATTGTATTTTGGGGGCAACCCCTCTTCATGACACAACTTCATTTAAAAACATATTCTTGACATAGGGATTTCTAAATAGGTTCTCATGTCTTCTTTATTGTTCAACATTTATCATTTGCTAGTGTTAGCAATTTCTTTAAAGTGGGGGCATACATTGGCATTATCATTTTGATTTTTTTTGACTATATCTTATGTTGTCCTCTCTTAGAGTATTGAGAGAACCATATTGCCATTGATATTTTTATGATTTTTTAAAGAAAAATCAAGAATTGTATTGATGAATTAAGCATGTAATTCTTTTTGCAAAAGATTTTGCAATCTTTAATTGCAAAAGATTTTGCAATCTTTAATTGCAAAAAATGGGCAAACTGTAAAATCCGCAATCATGTAAAGCAGAAGCATAAAGCAATCTTTTATAAATTGTTTTATGATTTCTTGCTATTTTTAGCAGATTGATGTTGACTTTTTCCTCTTGGTCAGATTTGAGCTTCATCTTGGAGAGAAGGTGTTTTTCTAGCTTTTAAAGCAGATTCAGCCTATTTTTAGAGGCTTTACAGTTTGATCATAAAAGCAATGTGCTTTTTCTGCTATGCAGTCTTTTGAGACAGTTTGAAGCTTTTTTCCTTGAGCTTCTTTGTGAGCTCGAATTAGGGTTTCCTGAGAGATATATTTTGAAAAGACTTAGTCTTTTTTTTTTTCCCCGGTTCAGAATACAGTTTCTTGCTCTTAGCATTCTTGAGCTTGTAAACTCGATTGTACTTAATTCAGAAAATACTCTTTCAATTTTAATAAAGCAACAGATTCCTCCTTATTTTCTTTCTCAATTTTTGTAATGGCAATCTGATGTGTTTGTGTTTCAAACTTGAATCCTTATATGTCTTGCTATTGTAAACCTTTGTTTAGAATTACATTTTTCAGGTTGCATGCTATGTTAGTTTTCCAGATCTTCATGCAAATCACTGATGAAGTATGTGCTAATGAGATTGTGAGGATTACTGTGATAGAGAAACTGTTATGAGTGGTTAGGTCTGAGTTTTCTTAAGTTTGGTAAATCATCTGTTAGTCATAAGCTTTATTTTCAAGTTGTCAGTTTATCCCTTTTCCCAGAAAGCACTTAGAATAATATTCATCATTCAGAGAACCAACTCACTCTAGAGATTCCTTCTTCATTTAGATCACCCACATCTGAAGAAGGTTTCCATGTTTTAGTAGATTGCTGAATCATGTATTCAGCAGGGTGCAAATCTAATTGACAACAGTTTTTGGCATGCCCGGTGGGACTCTGAAAGTCATTTTCAGACAAATTATAATATTTTCAGTTTGCTGTTTGGTGTATGTAGTAGATTTTTCAGCCTTTTGGAGGCTCATTACAATATACCTGGTGACTCTGATTCTAATTTTACATGCTAGTGCAGTCTACGCATGAGAAAGATACAGACAAGGTCAAGTTCTGCACCCTTCAAATATCGAGAGTTGTCCCCATCATGAAGAAGAGGCAAAACAACAAGGGTGTTTTTTGAAGCACCGACGAGATCAAAGTCAACACCTCCTGTTTTCAGTTCCTTGGTGTTATCACTAGGAGTACCGGTCCCAATTTCACAAATACCGCCAATGGCAACACCAAGGTAGCACCCGTTCACGCCTTTCAATGGAGGTACCCCATTAAATATCATTCAACATGATGACATCCCAGTTGCATCCCTTAGAGGTCTACCATACTTCACCGGGGAGGACTTCACTACACTGGTTGAGCACATCCGGGACGTAGCCATGTTATGCTCAGTGCATAATATCACGCAGGAAAACGTCGCGCTAAGGCTACTGGCTGCGTCACTCAAAGGAAAAGCATTACAATGGTTCAGAGGCCTCGCAGCCAACTCAATTGCGACATGGGATGCATTAGGTAATGGTTTATATCAACATTTTGCTGATAAATCTGACAACTTGTCTTTATTAGAGCAGTTGAGCACCATTCAGAGGGCGCCACATGAGCACTTGGTCGACTTCAACTATCAATTTTAGAGAACCTGAGACATGATTCCTGCAACGGTAAAACCCTTACCAGCACACGCTTTTTTGTTTTACTTAAAAGCTTTGAATAGTAAAATTGCAGTCATGACTCAGTCTATGGGCGGGCTTACACTCCCTAACGCCTACAATATAGCCATTAACACTTAAAACTATCTCATCCAAGCTAGAGACATAGCTCCTAGACCTCCTATGCCTTTGTTTCCAGAAATACAGCCACCTATCCCTACTGCTATACCTCCCATGGCTACTATCCCGCCTGTTCCAGCAATAAGATATCATAACACAGCTCAAGAAGTTGTTGTCCCAGCCCCGAATCAAGAGATGCAAGAGATTAAAAGCATATTAAAGACCTTTGGAAATGATCTTGTGACCATTAAAAAACATGTTGGCCAAGAACATAAGCCTTATCAAGCTCCTTATCAGCAAAACCAGCAAAATAGACCCGCTTTTCAAAATGATTATCAAGCCCAAAGAAGGAATTTTAACATGAGGCCATTCCAGCCATACAATTCAAATGTAGCCAGTTCGTCAAAGGAAATTGTGCCGCAAAATAATGTTGCCCAGGATTGCGATTGGTGTTATCCGTGCAATCAGCCCCATAACCAATCAGCATGCGCCAATGGAATGAGAAATCAGGCTTTAATGGTTCAAAATAACTATGCTGGTTTAGAAAATGTGGAAGATCAAAATCAAGAGCAGCAAGATAATGTGGGTGTTGCCTTGCCGAACTGATAGAGCTCCAAATTTTGTGGCGTGAATGGCCAAAGTCAACAAAATTCTCCTATTTCGGCTAATAACAGGTCAAAAAAGAGAGCTATGGAACTGGGACAGCAGGCTGGAAGTTCACAGTAGTAGCCTATAAACAGTAAGCAGCCTGTATCATCAGATGTTAATGCTTCCGCGCAGCCTAAAATGTAGATTCTACAAAGAGGACAAGAGATACCTAGCAAGGAGCAGTCAAGAACACATTCTCAGCCTTTGCAGAGGCAAAATGATGCTGCTGTCACAAAAAAAATAGTAGAAGGTAAATTCTTCATCATTCAATATTGTTGAGCATCTCAAGAAAACCACTGTCAATATGTCAGTATTAGATGCTTTACACCTTCCAAGGCAGAAAATTTTACTGCAAGAAGCTTTAGTTGAGTTATCTATTTCTGACAACGCTAATCAAGGAGTTGTGAAGGTTGTGCTTACTACTGATCTGGAAGATAGAAATGAGCATAAAACTAAAGAGGTAAAGCCTCCTCCGTTCTATTTAAGTTTATCATTGGCGATAAAATCATTCATAATTGTATGGTTGATTCTGGTGCTAGTAGTTCAGTCATGCCTAAGAGTTTAGCTGATAAGTTAGGTTTTGTTTACGAGCCTAATCCTCAGAAAAGGCGTAGTGCAATTAGATGGGTCTATTGTCAAAACTACTGGTATTATTAAAAATTTGGTTCTTACTTTGCACGCATCCCTAAGTTTTGCTATTCATCAGGACATACATGTCATTGACTTACCGCCGCACTTTGCCATTTGTCTCTCAAGGGATTTTACAGCCAAGTTGGGTGGGTTCCTATCTTCTGATTGGTCTCATTTATTTTTTAGAACAAGGTATGGTACGAAAGTGACCATAAAGTCTGAACTTCTTGCCAAAGACTATATCGAACCATACTCAACAAATCCTATAAACGCTAACCTCTACGCCACCTTTGCGCTAGAGGAGCAAACTATGACCTCAGACTGTAGCACCCATGTAGACAATATCAATCTAGATGAATGGGTAGCCGAAGATCACGAGCTTGATCCGTTTCAGCACACAGATGAGATAGGATTAGGAATCTATATGATTCGAGAGCCTGATTGCGATATGCCTAATCTTTGTAAAGAGGAAGAACCGTCTGCAGAAACAGGGAATGAGCTTTGGAAGCTTTACTTCGATGGTTCAAGAAGCAGTATTGGTGCTGGAGGTGGGGCTATGTTGATATCACCCGAAGGAGATAAATACTTTTCAGTTTGCAGATTTGCTTTCAGCTGCTCGAATAATACAACTGAGTATGAAGCGTTAGTGCATGGCCTTGAATGGGCCCGCAAACGAGGTATTAAATGCTTGCAAGTTTATGGTGATTCAGAATTGATTGTAAATTAGGTCAGAAATTTAAATGTTGCCAAGAATGATTTGCTTAAGAAATACAAGCATCGTGTATGGGATCTAATGGAGGATTTTGATGCTTTTAATATCATGTCAATTCCTCGTACTCAAAATAAGCATGCTGACAGGCTCACTGCCATAGGAGCCTAGTTTGATATTCCCAAGGAGATTCATAAAGTAGAGACACGTCAATACGTGAAAATAGTGGTCAAACCTTCTGTACCTAACAATAATGTGAGCTGGCAGGTTTTCGACAGCGATGAGAAAATTGTAAATTTCCTAATTGCTGAAGCTGAGTTTGCAGATGGAAACTAGCAAAAATGGCAGCAGCAATATGATGACCAGATTGTGTAGTTGAAGACCAACAAGCTGCCAAAAGGATTGGTGACCTTGGAATCTGTGTTCAACTCAGATGACCAAGTGCGTAAAGAAAAATGTAGCTTGACTATTCAAGAGGAACATTATGTAGCCATTGAAATCTTCAAAGGCAAGCTTCTCAAGCTAGGAAAGGTATGCAGTCAAGATAAAAAACAAGCGTTTATTCTGTTATGTCAGAAATTTAGTGATGTTTTTTCTTGGGAGTACAAGGATTTGAGGGGTTTTAACCCAGAACTAGCTCAACATACCATTGAACTTGAACCCGATGCAAAACCAGTAAGGCAAAAACAAAGACTGCTTAACCCCAAATTAGAACACCTTATGAAGGTTGAACTAAATAAGCTAGTTGAGAGTGATATTATTTTTCCTATCAAACACACCTCTTGGGTGTCAAATTTAGTGCCAATTAGGAAGAAAAGTGGGGAAATCAGGTTATGCGTTGATTTATGAGATTTAAATAAAGCATCATTGAAAGATCATTACCCACTCCCTTCCATGGAGAAAATTTTACAAGTAGTTTTTGGTTCTAACAGATTTTCTTTGCTAGATGGTTACTCAAGTTACAACCAAATTCTGGTGAAGCAGGAAGATCAGTTCAAAACAACGTTTACAACTAAGTGGGGCACGATGGCCTATAAGAAGATTCCTTTCGGCTTATCCAACACTGGAGCAAATTTTCAGCGTGCGATGGATATGGCCTTTCACGGCCTCATGAACAAGTTCGTTCTGGTCTACTTAGATGATATTACTATTTTTTCCAGAAATGTTAATGAACGCCTTGATCATTTGGAGCAGATTTTTCAGAGATGCAGAGAGTTCGGAGTGTCTCTCAATCCGAAGAAGTGTATATTTTCAGTGCACGAAGGAAAATTGCTTGGACACATTGTTTCAAAGCAAGGTATTTCTATAGATCCTGAAAGAGTTTTCACAAGTCTTGAATTGCCATTACCAGCTCACAAGAAAGGCTTGCAAAGCTTTCTTGGAAGGATAAATTTCATGAGGAGGTTCATACCGAATATTGCAGCTTTGCTACAACCTCTCACTTCTATGCTTAAAAAGAATATGCCATTCAGTTGGACCAAGGAAGGTAAGAGGAGCTTTGAGCAGATTCAGGAAGCCCTCACAACCGCTCCTACTCTCATTAATCCAAATTTTGAAAAAGACTTTATTCTGTATGCCTTTGGAGGAGTAGATACAGTTTCAACTATGTTATGCCAGCAAAACAATGAAGGCTTAGAGCAGTCTGTTGCATTTTTCAACCAAGTATTGCATGATTACGAGGTAAAATATTCTTTTGTTGAGAAACATGTTTTTGCTATTGTGAGGAGTTTAAAGAAATTCAGGCATATGCTGTCCAATAGCAAGATTCATTTGCTGGTAGCTCATTCAACTGTTAAGGATTTTCTACTTAACAAAGATATTAATGATAAGCGTGCTAGTTGGATTACCAAAGTAATGGAATTTGACGTTGATATAAAAGTAACCAAGCTTGTTAGAGGCAAAGGTTTGTGTGAACAGATTGTTGGAAATGAGGACAACTTAAAGGAAGCTGCAAATACAGAAATAGTGCTAAATAATGATGTTGCAAATGTTGTTCCAGTGTCTCCTGCTACTTGGTTGCAGTAGACGATACATTATTTACAAACTGGTGAGTGCCCCAAAGGCTTAGACAAGGCAAAACAAAGGTATTACAGATTACAAGGCATCCCTTATGCAATCATTGACGACATTCTTTATAGGAGAGATTTCCAAGGTGTTTTATTGCGTTGTATTCAGCCTGATCAAGTTGACAAGCTTTTAGCAGAGTTTCATGATGGACCTTCAAGAGGTCACTTTGCTGCAAGAACAACTCTGAAAATTATGCGAGATGGTTATTATTGGCCAAATTTGTTTAAAGACGCTATCGCTTGGGTCAGAAGATGTGAGAAATGTGCTTTATTTTTTGGAAAACAAAGGCTTGCACCGCTACCCCTACATCTGATCCTGGTGGAACAGCCCTTTGCCAAGTGGGGCTTAGATTTTATTGGTCCTATTAACCCACCTTCAAGCGCGGGTCATAAGTGGATTCTTAACGCCACAGATTATTTTACAAAATGGACCGAAGTTGTTGCTTTAAAAGAAGCAAATGAGACTTCAATGCTTAATTTCTATCAAGATCTCATATCGAGATTTGGTGTTCCAGACTCAATTATTTCTAACAATGGTTTGGCTTTTATTGGTTTGAGGATTTCTAACTGGTCAGTTAGAAATAATATTTATTTGAACACGTCTTCCAATTATTATCCTTAGGGCAATGGTCAGTTGGAATCTACAAATAAGAATCTAATTCAGATAATCAAGAAGAATGTCCAAGATAATCAATGGACATGGCATGAAAAGCTTAAGTTAGCCCTTTGGGCTGACAGAATAACTCCTAAAAGGGCCACTGGTTGTTCCCCTTTTGTTTTAACTTACGGTAAAGAGGCTAATTTTCCTGTTTCAATTGAATTGCCAACTTTAAGTTATGTTAAGGAGCTGGAATTGCTGAATGAACAACCTCTTGAGGTGAGATTTGCACAGCTGGTAGAGCTCGAAGAAACTAGGAAAGAAGCTCTAAGGCAGTTGGAGATACATCAAGCTCAAATGAAAAATTCTTTTGACAAAAGAGCAAGACCACGTGAGTTCATTGTTAGAGATTTGGTTTTCAAGTGGAATGAATTTAAAATCAGACCTGGACGACATTCCAAGTTCGATGCAATGTGGGACAGGCCTTATGTGATCACAGAGTGCAAAGAACACAATGCATTCCAACTTTCCAAGTTGATTGGAGAGGTGTTGTCTATCCCATTTAATGGGATCCACCTCAAGCATTGCCTCTGAGTTAAGTTATCTCATTGTTAAGTAGAGTAGTATTGCAAATAAGTGCATTACGCACATTTACTTTCAGTAGTTTTTCTTTCCCTAAGCGCTGCTGCGCATGTTCTGTTGGCCATCAGGGTGTGTTAGATTGCTTTAAGTTCTATTTTTTGTTTTCTTTTGCTGTTGTGTTGGAGTGTTCCTGTTCAAGTTTCTAAGTTTCAAGAAGGGGAAGATTTGACTCTGCGCCCAATGGAGTGTTTTAAGGCCATTGATCTATGCTTAGCAGGCAAGCATTTAGCAGAAATCGCCAAAATGTTACCAATTTTTTGCCACAGCTCAATTGGTGGAGTTGGATTAAACATTGTTATATCTTAAGGTCAAATTAGAGTTATTTTTTCATTATGCTTAAGTGTTGTTTGCACTTTGTTCATTATTCTTCAAGTGATAGTTGTGCTTTGAAAGGAAGAACAGAGTTTCAGAAGTGTTATTCAAATGTCCAGAATCAAATAAAGTACAGAATTGAGCATATAAGCAACAAAGCATTTCAAATGCTTTCATTTATTTCATGAAAGTGATTCATATTTACATAGCTTCATTTGATTGCAAGAATCCAAATGATAATACAACATTACATTGAAATGCATTTTCTTTTTGAAATGAAAAGCATAAAATGAAATCAATTATCCACACAAGTCAAGGATGGGACTATTACAGTGCATCATTAATAGCACACTACACTATGGAAGATGCAAAAGAAGAAATCACATAAGTAACGACATAATCATCATTTCCTGATTGGTCGATGGTTGACGCTGAAATGGTGCACCTTTGTCTTCTCAAGCTCCGTTGACCTGTAAGAGAAAAGAGGGGGATGTCAAAGGCTCCGATTATGAAGATACCTATATGAATCACCAACAATAGTGCAGTCTGCTACTAATCATACATTGAAACAATCAAGTAAAGTGCAAAGAAATAAGCTGAGGGAGAAACATCAGTATAATCATCATATCTTGTTTTTATGCTAACATTGTTTGTTTCCTTGTGCAGGTATAGGGAAAGTCACGAAGCTGATTATTATCCGAAGACCAAGCATGTGGAGAAAAATGGGCTCCCACAAGGGTAGAGCTCGGCATGCTGCCCTTATTCATTACAAGTGGGTTGATAAGAGATTACATCATCATATTCATCGAGAAAAGGAATGACATACAACTGAAAGAGTAAAGCATAGTTATATATCAAGCTATTAAACCAACTGTGCATTCATAACAATCAGGTAGATGATTTCTGAAAGCTACAGGTGAACAGTGAGTTTAACCCGCTCAATTAATTCAACTGAGTACATTCATCTCGAACATTGTTGTATGGTTCATGTTCGTTTGCTATGGTGTTATTTGTTCATCATGATCATATATCATGCAAAGTTCAACAGTGTTCTTTCTCACAATCAAGAATAGTGAACAGGCATGCATAGTGCCTTAACAAGGAATATAATTTTTTTAGATTCACGAAACAGCTTTGTTAAATGGAGCGTAAAAATGCATGAAGAGTGCCAGGTTGAGGACCAAGAATACGAAAGTTATGGAAATGCATTGAAATGATCATTATGGCTGAAAAGTGCAAATGATTGTTTTAAATAGAGCTATTGTATTGTTGTTATTTGAAAGTAATGAAAGTAAACAATTAAGATATACTGATTGAAAGAATTGTTCTGTCATGATTCCAAACTATGTTTTAAAAAATTTCGAGTATCAGACAGGAAGTGTGTACAGTGTTGACAAAGGTTTAGATACATAAAGTTATTTCCAGACTGGACAGCATGTTTATAAGGAAATGGTATGGATAAAAGTTTGAAGTGAATCCTATTATGAGTGCACAGGAATCAAGATGCTAATTCATCCACAAATTCAGTTAAAAGGAATTTTGTGTGCAAGAAGGGAACAACATGAGGTTGACAATTGAAAAAATACAAATAGAAGATACATTTCCAGAATTTCATGAACCTGTGAAGGTTTTCAGTAGTAGTATATTCAGAGGTATTTTTTTTCTTCACGAAGAGACAAATACAGAAGTATGGAAATAACTCTATGATATGTTTTACAAAATGTAGAAATAAGGGGTCAGTTCGAGCCCAGTTTTCCAAATGATTAAATGAACAGTTTTCCTTCATTTTAAGAACACCCACATGCTGAAAGGTGAATAATACGAATGCCATGTCTAAGTTTTGCAACTGCAAGTGCAAAGGAAGTAAAATTATCATGAATCGAAGCTGGAATACAAAAGGGGTACATTTTCTTCATAGACAACGAATACCCACTTTGGGGTTCCAAGTGTACAGATTGTCATTGTTTCCAGCTTACCCATGTGGGTATTTTATCAGAACAACAGGATAAATGTTCTGTCATATCTACAAGACAAGCAACATAATATAGATAAAATCATCATGGGTCGATTCCATATTTTACATGAGCATCAAGTATACCATTTTTTTTTATTACCCACATTTTGGTTTGGGGAGGGTAGATTTTCCATTTTGCTGAGATACCCATGTGAGGGTTTTAACCAAATGACAAGGAACATGCATTTTTATCAAAGCAGCGAATACCCACATCAATCTTGTGTTTCAAAATGCAAATATATTTAGATCTTTTGATGGGTCGAGCTCAAAAGCTCTAAAAAATGCTTTTCTAAGATACATATGGTGCGGCCTGTGTATGGCCGTGATTTCATAAATAAGAGAAAATTTCTTTAAGTTCTGAAGAATGAAATATATGCTTTGAGCCGAACTTACCATTTCAAGCCTGTAGGAGAATGCTTATAGCCACGACCAGAACTATATTAGAGTCTCAAAACCCCATGAAAAATATCCAATGCGATCTCGTGTAGGGTGGCTAGAGGATATAAGGAACATAGAAATAACAGAATGTAAGCACAGGAAGTAAGGAGCCATCACATAAACTTTGTGTTAGTCGCGGCCATAAGGACAGAGTGAACTCAAAAAAGAAAAGCCATAGAAGCTATAGTAATAGCTTACCTTTGTGTGTAATAACGAACGCAAAACCCTCGAGCAAGCTCTCTCATGGAGTTTTCTAGACAAGAGCTCGATTCCATGCCCGTACAGGACGACCAAGAAGAATAGAGCCATGAGAATGTGAAGAGAGAAGTCAAAAACCAAGAGTGTACAGGCCGCGACCTTAATGGCCTTTCTTGCTTTTGAAATAAGTAAAGAACCACAATAGTATACAAGTCGAGCTTACCCAATGAAGAACTCGACTATCTGAAGACAAGAGTGAAGGTTCGTGAGCATGTGAGTTACAGTTTGAGCTCAATCATGGTGGCAGCGCTATCCTTTTAGCCAGAGACCATTTTTTCCAAAATGATGATTGAGAAAATGAAATCATTTTTAGGGTTTGACCTCTTTTGTCTCATGCCCTAATTCGAGCCAACATTATGATTATCTAGAATATTCATATTTGATAATAGCATGTGAATAAATTCGAATTTAGGTCTATATTGTGATTCATTTAAAATCTGAAGCTTATGTTTTGGTGGCCGAAATTTCATATGCCTAGGTCGGCTATGTTTGAAGTCTTTAGGGCTTGAGTTTTCATTTTTGTCACTCACACTTATGCCTTAGTGAAAATTTTAGATTTGAATACCCTATTTTTATTGATTTTGTGAGAAGTCAATGAGAGTTGCAAGGAGATAAATAAACTTAGGGATTTTTATTTTTTAATTGATTTTTGAGAAATTAATTAGAGTATTGAGAGAACCATATTGCCATTGATATTTTTATGATTTTTTAAAGAAAAATCAAGCATTGTATTGATGAATTAAGCATGTAATTCTTTTTGCAAAAGATTTTGCAATCTTTAATTGCAAAAAATGGGCAAACTATAAAATTTGCAATCATGTAAAGCAGAAGCATAAAGCAATCTTTTATAAATTGTTTTATGATTTCTTGCTATTTTTAGCAGATTGATGTTGAATTTTTCCTCTTGGTCGGATTTGAGCTTCATCTTGGAGAGATAAGGTGTTTTTCTAGCTTTTAAAGCAGATTCAGCCTATTTTTAGAGGCTTTACAGTTTGATCATAAAAGCACTGTGCTTTTTTTGCTTTTATGCAGTCTTTTGAGACAGTTTGAAGCTTTTTTCCTTCAGCTTCTTTGTGAGCTCAGATTAGGGTTTCTTGAGAGATATATTTTGAAAAGACTTAGTCTTTTTTTTTCCCCGGTTCAGAATACAGTTTCTTGCTCTTAGCATTCTTGAGCTTGTAAACTCGGTTGTACTCAGTTCAGAAAATACTCTTTCAATTTTAATAAAGCAACAGATTCCTCCTTATTTTCTGTCTCAATTTTTGTAATGGCAATCTGATGTGTTTGTGTTTCAAACTTGAATCCTTATATGTCTTGCTATTGTAAACCTTTGTTCAAAATTACATTTTTCAGGTTGCATGTTGTGTTAGTTTTCTATATCTTCATGCAAATCATTGATGAAGTATGTGCTAATGAGATTGTGAGGATTATTGTGATAGAGAAACTGTTATGAGTGGTTAGGTCTGAGTTTTCTTAAGTTTGGTAAATCATCTGTTAGTCATAAGCTTTATTTTCAAGTTGTCCTTTTATCCCTTTTCCCAGAAAGCACTTAGAATAATATTCATCATTCGGAGAACCAGCTCATTATGGAGATTCCTTCTTCATTCAGATCACCCACATCTAAAGAAGGTTTCCATGTTTCAGTAGATTGTTGAATCATGTATTCAGCAGGGTGCAAATATAATTGACAACAGTTAGCTCCAAAAACATGCATGAATGAATATAACTTTGACATGATGCTTGAGATCTTGAATGCTACAAAAAATGATGAAGAAATCTACTCTTGAACACCTCTGACAATAATCTTGGCTCTTGTAAAATTGCTCTTCAAAACTTAGACTTGATTTGATAAAATAACCTTGTATTTATAGAAATTTATCCTTAATTTCTTTAAATTTAAACATTACAAGTTGACATTTGAAATTTGAATTTGGGATGATAAAAATATTGCCAAAACATGTTTTAAAAATGGGTTATAAGGCCTATGGAGGACCCATTCACCCATGGGAGAATGGGTCCCAGGTCTGTATTCTTGGAACACACATTGCTCAAGGTGTTTAATTATGTGATAGCATTAATTGTTTTCAAGTTTCCCCTTCAGAAAATGTAATTTATTAAGCTTGTAGATGTAAAATATGGCTTATTAAGGCATAATTAAGTCCATTTTAATTAAGAAGGCCCAAAAAAAGTGTGAAAATGTAAAGGGATACATTTTTCAACACTACATCAAGGCATTATTATGTCCATTTTAATTCAGGGGCCCAAACAAAGTGTGAAAATGTAAAGGAGTGCATTTTTCTACACTACATTAAGGCATTATTAAGTCTATTTTATTTGAGGGGCCCTAATAAAGTGTGAAAATGTAAAGGAGTACATTTTTCAACACTAAAAATAGTAAATCAACCTAATTATGCCAATTCAAACTTGAAACAACAATATTTAACCCTATGGAGGAGCTTCTAACTCAAGTTCCTATTTGGGTGTGACTCCCCTGGTTCCCTTTATAATTTTGGAGAAATGATATTATTCATATGATTACCTTGTTGCTAGACAAGCCAGTGGGTCCATCTCAAAGGTAATAACTTATGCCCACATTTGCATTAAAATTGATCTAAATAATTCTTAGCTAGATTCTTTGTAAATACATCTTAGTTCTTCTTCATGGGTTCAATAGTTAGACTTTGAAGCATTGTCTTTCTACTACTAGATCTATCATGAGTATGGACACTTGCAAAGGAGATTCATTAGGATTAGCTCTACAAGGGTCCCTCTTAATATGCCTCCTCGTCAACCTCTTAAGTTGGACAAAGGAAAGGCCCCTATTTTGAGGGAGGAAGCAGATAAGGATGGTTTTATTCCTGTTAAGCCTCACAACAAGGGTAGAGGGAAAAAAAGAACTCTCAAAGATAGATAAGATGAGGGAGTTTTCAATCGTTTTGATGTGATAGATGATTTGGTCCAATAGGATGTGAATATTAGTGAGTTTAACCTTGAAATAGGTGGCCTAGAGGTGGATCGAGTGATAACCAAAGTTGATGATAATCAAGATATTCAGGAGGTTGGGTTGATCATTACATAGATGGACACTTATATTGTCCTTATAATTTCCTCTAATCTGTTAGCAACTAAATTTTTTGAAAGGATTGATGATTTAGCCTTGGTTGGGCTTGTACCTCCATTGTAAAAGGTAGATTTATATTTAGGGAAAGGAAGTAAAGCCTCTCTCACCTTAGGGCTTCAATAAAAGAAGCTCAAGAAGGGGGGCCCAGAGAAATCTCTTAAGGTGGGGGGAAATGACTTGGATAAAATTAATTAATGGGGGAGACGTTGGTGGAGTCAAGGTTGGTTAAATCCATTGACTCCCACTTCTCTCATTTTTAGAGATGATTGTCCTTTCTTGGAATGAAAGGGGCTTGAATAGTGGACCTAGACAAAAAGTTGTTCGAGATTTAGTTAGAGCTCATTCAGTAGATATTTTATTCATCCATAAGACTAAGCTACATGTGGAAAGTATGTGTAACATGGCTTCCAAAATTTGGTGTAGAAGCCAATGCCAGTATATTAACACTCAAGGTAATGCAAGGGGAGTAGCTTTCTTATGGGACCCAATGAAGTTTACTCCTCTTTGGTGGATCTCTAGTAGGTTTTCTATTTTTTTGGTTGCTTCTAGTTCGAAGTCCAAAGAGATTGTTTTATTTTCCAATGTTTGTGCCCTGATTGACATTCTTGGAAAGTCTCATCTTTGGTATCATATTTGGTAGATTTAGTTGATAGTCCCTTTATACCCTTGGATCTTGGCTACGAATTTTAATTCTATCATTAGTCTGGAATAAAAGAGGGGAGGAATACAAAGGTTGGAGTAGTCATCCATTCTTCTCAAAGATAATGTCTCCTTTTTAAATCTTGTGGAAATAAAGCCTAGTAATGGTTTGTATATTTGTAGTAGCCAAAGATGTGGTTGTTGGTATGTGGCGACTGATCATGCTATACTGTATAGCCCATGGTATAATCGCATACCCTCGCCCTCGCCCCAGTGCCGGTCCGGCCGGCCCCGCGGGTTCAACATGAGGCCCCCAAAAGTAGGTTCTGGGCGCAAATTCTGCGAATTTTTTTTTACGCTTTTTTCAAGGCCGTCAAATAAAAAGGAAAAAAAATCTCTCGAAAAGAAAGAAAAACCACAATGTAAAACCCTAATTCGAAGCTTCTAAAAAGCTTGTTAAAAGGGGTTGGGATGGGGGTTACAAAGATGAGGAAAAACGCCAGATTATCTTCGCGAAGATTGTAATAGGTTTGCACCGATAATAAAAAGTATTGGATGGTCGTGGTTTGCGGATGTAGCTCTGATTGGGTGAACCACGTTAAATTATTTGTGTTATAATTTATTCTGTGTGTTTTAGTTTCTCTGTTTATTAATTAAATCTACATTTAATTGTTAGATATCTTCCTTTCTAACCCTAACAAGCGGTATCATCAGAGCGAAGTTGTGTTTTTTACGTATCGCCTCAGGTGAAGGTCTCGCTATTGGAGGGGAGTCTCATCAAGGAGTGGGAGTAATGGCGCATCCAGGGTAAGAAGGCTTGGAGGTTTAATGGGCGTAACTATCAGCTATGAAGATGCAAGATGGAGGACTATCTCTATCGAAGGATTTATGGCGGCCATTAGAAGGGAAAGCCAAGAAACCCGCAACAATGTCTGATGAGGACTGGGATATTTTGGATAGAAAGGCTCTTGGTAGTATTCATTTATGCCTGGCACAATCGATGGCGTTCAATATTACAACAAAGACAACTCAAGAGTTGATGGAAACCCTAGCAAAGTTATATGAAAAGCCTTCCGCCAATAAGGCATTTCTTATGAAGCTTATTTTATCATGAAAATGGTAGAAGGTGGCCGGCCATCGATCATTTAAATGAGTTTAATACTTGTCACCAAATAATTAACTTCCTCAGAAAAGCAAACTTTGGATGAAGAAGTTAGTTTCTTGATTCCCGTGTTCTTTGGCCCGAAGTCGGAATAGCTTCGTAATGGTCATAGCAATTCGCTTCCGTCCAATACATTGAAGCTCTGATGATGTTGTTGTTATTTTGCTTGCGGAAATCAGAGGGAAAGCTCCGTGGAATATCCACATCAGGCAGTGTTTTGAATGCAGAAAGCAGGGGCAGAACAAAGGAGAGAGGAAACAATTCTGGAAATCGTGGGAAGTCACGAGGAAAATCAAAGGACAAAAGGTCCCAATCCAGAGAGAAGAGGGATTGCTGGTACTGTGGTAAGCCAGGTCATTTGAAGAAAGATTGTTGGTCTCGGAAAAATAAAGATGGAGACAACAAGGAAGGAAGCAAAGAGGAAAATGTGGTAAGTAATAAATCTGATGAGGATGTTTTGATTCTTTCCCTTGATAATGTTGATGATTCTTGGGTGTTAGATTTAGGGGCTTCATTTCATGCTATGCCCCATAGAAGTCATTTTCTTGATTATGTCCAAGGGATTTTGGGTTGGTTTATTTGGGAGAAGGATAATGAACCCTCGGCCGATTGTTGAAAGGGAAGAACCAAGATTGTTGTAGAATGGGAATCATTGGCTACCACATGAGGTAAGACATGTTCCAAAGTTAGGCAAAAATTTAATTTCTACAGGGCAACTAGATGATGAAGGTTGTGTTGTTACATTTAGTGATAAAAATTGAAAGGTTACAAAGCGGGTGCCTTTAGTAGTATGTGTATGTGAAAGTAGGCACCTTATATCTTTGTACGTGACATACTATTCTCTCTACTTTAATTGTTATAGAAAAGGGTCAATGTTCAGAACAAATTTCTGCCGCAGCTTAAGGTGTGGTAGAAGATCATGCTTGTCAGTGGGACTCGAATCAGCAATCGCGGGTATAATAGACTTGGGTATATGAGTGCAAAAGGTATGAAAGTACTTCATTCAAAGAATGTTTTACCAAGTCTGAAATGTATTAATATGGATTTCTATGAAAGTTTTGTGTATGGAAAATAAAAGAGAGTTAGTTTTCTCAATGATGGGAAGCAAAATAAAAATGAGAAATTGAATTGGAGCTTGTGCATACAGATGTATGGGGACTAGCTCAGGTATCTTCTCTTGGTAGCTCTCAGTATTATGTTACATTCATTTATGATGCAACTAGGAAGGTATGGATTTATTTCCTTAGGAAAAAATCTGATGTATTTGAAACTTTTAAAAAAATGGAGAAGCTTGGGTTGAGAATGAGATCGAAAAAGGTTAAAATGTCTTAGATCCGAGTAATGGTGGTGAGTATTGGCAAAGAAAGAGTTTGAAGATTATTGTTCCTCTAATGGTATTCGTGAGGGCAGAAAACGGTTCCAAGGACTCCACAAGAAAATGGAGTGGCTGAGCGCATGAACAGAACAATAATGGAGCGTGCACAGACTATGAGATTGCATGCTGGGTTGCCTTTAAAAATGTGGGCAGAGGCTGTAAACACTGCTGTTTATTTAATCAATAGAGGTCCCTCTAGTAATGGTTTGTATATCTGTAGTAGCCAAAGATGTGGTAAAGACTCAATCTTAAAGAGACTTGATAGTTTTTTGGTTTCTTGCTTTCTAGATAGGCAACAATTGGGCAACTTGCTCTGAGATATATTATTGGAGGGATTATGATCACTACCCAATTTTCTATCAGCTTCATTAGCAATAGTCACTAAAAATCCATCCTTTAAGTTTTAGCTTATGTGGTTGTGGGACCCTCATCTTCAGGATCTTATGATAGATTGGAGGATTCATGGAAGACCAACATATGACACAATGATATAATCTTGTCAAGCAATTAAATTTTTTAAAGCAATAGCTCAAGAAGTGGAATAGGTATTGTTTTAGCAATATCTTTTGCTAAGTTGGTAGCTCAAGCCCACCTAGATTCTATCACCCATGACATTAGAGACTATTTCCTTTCTTAAGGATGCCTAAAGGAAGAATCAATTTCCTTGAAGGATCTACAAGAATGGGAATTATGCGAGGATATCTATTGGAAGAAGAAGGCTTGGATAGAGGGGCTTTAGGGAGGAGATAAAAATATAGCTTTCTTTTTTAATTCAATCAAAGCTAGAAGGCATGAGAACTTGATATCTTCTCTTGTTTCCTCTAGGGGAGATCATCTATTATCCTTAAGGGATATATTTAGAGAGGCTTCATAATATTATTTTTCTTTTTTCAAGGAAGACTTACCTTATGCAATTGAATAATAAAATTATATTTTGGCTTGTATTCCCTCTCTAGTGTCCTTGGAAATGAATGAGTGCCTTATTAGCCCCATCTATTTAGATGAATTCAAGGGAATTTTTTTAGACGAAGAAAGGGAAAGATCCTAATCCTGATGGGTTTCTGATATAATTCTTTCATGAATTCTAGGAAATTATAAAATTTAATTTACTAGAGGTTGTGTAAGAATCACAAAGGAACAAATAGATGCTAAGGGCTATGAATTCTACGAAACCTACCCTTATTCACAAGAGTGAAGGGGCTAATTTGTTGAACTTTTTTAGACCCATAACTCTTTGTAATGTGGTTTATAAGATTTTGTCCAAGTTGATTGCAAAGAGGCTTAAGCTATGGATTAACATGCACATTTCTGAAGAGTAGGGAGGATTTGTGGTAGATATGAAAATTTTGGATGGAGTGGTCATTATTGTTGAGGCTATACATTTCATGATACATTCAAATGAGAAAGCTATGTTTATTAAACTAGAAATGGCCAAATCATATGATAGGGTCAAATGGTCATTCCTCTAAAAAGTACTTCACGCTTTTTATTTTGGTGTGGACTAGGTTAGTTGGCTGATGAGATGTATTTCATCTACTTCTTTTTATGTTCTTGTCAATGGTGAGCCATCTACCTTGTTTGGTACTTCTAGAGGTCTTTGAGATGGAGACCCTTTGTCACCATATTTGTTTATCCTTCTGGTAGAGGGTTTGGGGAGAGTCATTAAGAGACATGTTAATCAAGGCTCGATCCAACGGTGGAGTTGGGGCATTGGCTTGCCTTCACAGTCTCATTTGTAGTTTTTTGATGATGTCGCATTGATGGGTGTGGCCAAGATTAGAGAAGCTACTAATTTTTTATGGATGTTGTATATATCTTGCAGCTTCTAGTCAAAATATCAATAAAGGTAAATCATCCATTTTCTTCTTCAATACCCCCTGCTCATTCAACATCATATTTCTTAAATTCTTAGATTCTAGATTGGAACTCTTCCTTTGGTTTACCTTGGAATTCCTCTCTTTGTTGGAACCCCTCCTAAGGTAACTTGGAAAAAATCATTAGACAAGTTTCAAACGAGAATGAGTCATTGGACCCATAGGTGGTTGTCCTTTGTTGGGAGAGTCTTGTTTCTAAAATTTGTGGTCCAAGTTCTTCCTAATTATAGGTGCTTTCTTTAGGTGGCTCTTTTAAGTTTTATTAAGGATTTGGATGCCCTCACAAGACAATTCTTATGGGCTAGTGATTTGGCTTCTACGAAGTGGATTTTGGTTAAACAAGAGACTATTTGTAGATCAAAGCAAAAGGGTGGTCTTGGGCTGAGACAAGCTAGCCTCACTAGTTAGGCATTGGTTGTTAAGCTTTATTGGAAGTGGTGCAATAATCAAGAACACATTTAGGCTAGGATCCTCTCCACCAAATACCTAAGGGGGTGGCAAAGGAAGAGGTGCCTTGAGTTTTCTTGTTGAGTAAGGGTTCTGTCATTTGGGACACTCTCAAAAGGGAGCTAATTTGATCAAGAGGGGACTATTTTAGATTTATAACAAGGGTTTGAAACTCTTTTTTGGTATGAACCTTGGGATGTCTTTCCCCCAATCATGACCATATATCCTCATTTTTAGGTCCTTTATCATTATTTCATGGAAGCCAGATGGTCCCGTGTTGTGGACTTCAAATCTACCCAGAGCTTGGGGAAAGTGGAATATCTAGATGGAAGAATCTTGTAGAGTGGCCTGCTGGGGGATTTGTTGAGGATCATGAAGAGTTAAGAAGGATTTTAGTTGGTAGAGCTTGTATTTCACTCAAGGGGAGAGATAACCTGGCTTGGAGTCTAAACCCAAGGGGGTTTATTTAGTGGCTTATGGATATAAAGAGTTGAACATTAATAAATATGGTTGGATGGAAGTCATGTGGTGGAAGAATGTGTGAAATAAGTTTTATTGGCCTAAGTATAACATTTTCTCATGGCTTGTAGCTTGGAATAGATGTCTCACCTAGGATAACATTTGAAATCAAGGTTTTTTAGGGACCATCTATATGTATTCTTTGTGGCAATAGTGAAGAAGATTATTCCCATTTTTTTTTAATGCTACTTTTCTAGGGCCATCTAGCATTCATGGTGGGAAATTTGGAGGCAGGCTTGTGTTCATGCTTCTTCTCTAGTTGATTTTTAGAGAAGTTTGGGGAGGCCTTCAACATAGGCTTTCTTTCTTCATGTAGTGTGGATCATAGGCCCCTCTTTCATTCTTTGGTAGATTTGGCTCGAAAGGAACCATAGGATCTTTTAGGGAAGGAATTTGATGGTTCAATAGCTTTGGAAGAGAATTGTTGGCATGGTTCAAGAGATGGTGAATGCTAAATGTGAAGTGTATTTCCCCTTGGAGAGTGGGGAGGAAGAGGTAGTGAGGAGGTTGGGTTTACAAGGCATTCAACTAGGGTTTTCTCAAGTAAGGAGGATTCATCATTCCAAAAATAAGAGCACGACGGTTGGTAGATGGTCCCAACCTCTATTTGGTGTTTTAAAGATTAATATTGATGGTTATTCTAGGTTAAATGTTGGGCATGCTAGGATTGGTGGAGTTGGAAGAGATAGCTTGGGCAATTTCATTTTCTTCTTTTCCATCTATAAGTGGCATAAAATAAACAACCTCATGGAAGGTATGACTATTATAAGCTCTTGAAAGAGCTTACACTATTTTATTCTCAAAATTTAATTAATATGTTGAATAAGAAAATGTTGAATGGAGTCAATTCGAAGATTACCTTGGCGGATCATTAGATTCTTCAATTGAGTTCCATACTTGATTTTGCCTCCTACGTGCATATGTTGTAGGAGTGGAACAAGGTGGTTGATTGCTTGATTAAATGGGCATATGAGAATATAGGGGAATGACAAGTTAAATATTGGGAGCATTTATCTTGAGATTATTCCCAAGGTCTAGATAGTCTGATTATTGAGGATATGGCTGGGTAATGGGCTTTAGTTGGTTGGTTTCTTGGGGGTTTGGCCCTTCCTATGAGAGTGTTGTTGTGTTTGGTACTTTTGGATTTTGTCCTTAGGTACCTATTTAGGGTCCTAGGTTGGACTATTTGAATGCTTCTTATTGATTTAATTAATTTTTACCCTTTCTTTCAAAAAAAGAGTAGATTAATTCTTTCAATAAAAATAAGATTGGTTAATCTAAATGTAGCATTCATAAGATCGTTTGGAAAAGGAAGTAATTTTATTTTTTATTTTTCTAAGTTGGAATTCATATGCTACAACACATAAATTAGGAAAGTATAAGTTGTACCTTTTGAACACATGATATTTTCTCGGATGGTGTGAATGAGATTGTCCAAAAAAATATTGAATTTTAATGTTTGGTGCAAGTGGCAATGTATTTTTCCCATGATTGATTAGGAGAATGAGATAAAATCAAAAATCTTCTTTTATTTTCGTTGGGTTTAGTGCATGAGATTTATGAATCTTATTTCATATAAAATTTTAATTTAGAAATAGTTGATGAAGGCCTTAGAAATCATCTCAAATATAGAGACAAATCCATGTGGTAAGAAATAAAATAATTCTAATGCATGTTATTTAAGTGATTATGGGAAAAAATTGCATTTAATGTGATATTTATGCACATAATCAAGGAAAAAGGAGTAAAATATTTATATATGAATGGTAGGATATCCTTTTTCCACACAAGGGAAGAGAAGGTGTTTTTTATTCCTTTCATATACACCCCATCATTTTTCTTAAGAAAGTATAGGAACCTCCCTCTTTTCATTTTTAATGTTTCATCATTTTATCTCTTTTACTTCTTTGTTGCATGTTTTACCCTTTTTCCATCCTTCATTTTCCTTTGCATCTATTTCTTCGAGTCTATTTTGCACCTTTTGGACCCCTTGGAGCTTGTTCTAGGTCCTTTAAGGAACCCAACACCTATAGTAGTTTTCGCAAAGATCAAAATCTTGGAGGAATTTGGAACCTTAAGTTCCAAGTTCCAAGTTCTCTTTGATCCCCACAATCATATATCTAAAGAACCTTGGAATTTTTTAACCTCAAGTTCCAAATCCTTTCCACCATTTTCCTCTAACATGTCTTTATTTTGTATTTTCTTATTAGACCACAAACCTCAATGGGGATTTAGAACCTTCTATAATTTGAGATCCACTCAATCAATGTATTTAATGCCCAAGGGTGCAACGTATCTAGGATTTATGCATTCACTTTTCTAAAAAAAATCCTCACTTATGCATTTAAAA
>VDFB02294857.1:0-26069 GCA_007258455.2 Sequoia sempervirens
GCCTATTTTTTCCATGATGATCCTGCACATACCCTGCCACCATATAATACAGATGAATTCAAAGCATATTCAAGCCTGTATGGGCCGTACAATGTAACACCCCTCTGATTTGTTATGTTTTCTCTAATAGTTTGGATTCTTTGTTAGACCATATGTTATGTTATTGTTATTCTATCGCTGACAGTGGAGCGATGATAGATTATATGGATGTGATGATACATCGTATGCATGATGATTATGTTTGGCATGCTTTATGTTTGCATGGATTCTTATTTGAGATGACACTTCTATATATGCTCATTGTAGCTAATTGATATTTTATCTCGTCAGTTGATGTAACATTGTATTGGTGAAGTGAACAATATTGCATCACTAGCTTCTGAGTGCCCTGTGATTTATGCAATTCTCTCTTCACAGTGTGTATGAATTATTATCTGGATACATGTACGACATTTTTTTTGTTTGTAGGTTTGCAGATACAAGACAAAGGCTTCACCTAGTTTCATAGGTTTGAACATGTCTACTAACCAACAATAATGTTGATTGAGAGATAGCAATGGGTTAACCTAGTCAAACCTTTACCCTAGTACAGTGTGTTGTTGTATTGGTCGTTTATCCATGTTGTATTGTTATTTTGTTTATTGTGCAAGTTTTATTGTGAGGATTAAATTATATGTTTTGATTAAGTATTTAATTAATTTGTATTATTAATATGGAGACTTCATAATAAATAAATTAATTAATTTAATTTAAGTTATTATAAAGTAATTTTAATTATTAGATTAAATGGGAATTGAAATAAATAGGTGATTTAAATGTGATTTGAATTAAATAAATTATTTTAATTTCAAATGCATGTTATTGGGAAAAGATCTTAGAAGTATCTTGGTTGTTAAAGAAAAAATATTTGTTGTATTAATTGGAAGTTAGAAGGTTTTGTTTTCTAATTGTGTACGACATTTTTTTTGTTTGTAGGTTTGCAAATACAAGACAAAGGCTTCACCTAGTTTAATAGGTTTGAACATGTCTACTAACCAACAATAATGTTGATTGAGAGATAGTAATGGGTTAACCTAGTCAAACCTTTACCCTAGTACAGTGTGTCATCAGTCTGTGTATTGGTTGTTTATCCATGTTGTATTGTTATTTTGTTTATTGTGCAAGTTTCATTGTGAGGATTAAATTATATGTTGTGATTAAGTATTTAATTAATTTGTATTATTAATATGGAGACTTTATAATAAATTAATTAATTAATTTAATTTAAGTTATTATAAAGTAAGTTTAATTATTAGATTAAATGGGAATTGAAATAAATAAGTGATTTAAATGTGATTTGAATTAAATAAATTATTTTAATTTCAAATGCATGTTATTGGGAAAAGATCTTAGAAGTATCTTGGTTTTTAAAGAAAAAATATTTGTTGTATTAATTGGAAGTTAGAAGGTTTTGTTTTCTAATTGTCTTAAAATTGATTTCGAGAGAGATTGATGAAAATTGTGAGAAAAAGGAGGAAGTTGTTTTCATGGCGAAAGAGAGAGGTTTTTGGAAAAATGGTAGAATTGTTTTTGACGTTTGAGGAAATTGTAAATCTTGAAGCTCTCTCATAATTTTAGGAATCTAGTTTGTTGTGTTCTTGTCTGTGGATTATTTTTATTCTCTCGAAAGTGGCAATTCTTCTAGAGGAAGATTTGGAAAGCTTTGGCATCAATCTTTGAATCGTCAGATCTTCTGTAGAATATTTCTTCTTTAAAATTGATCATATGAAACAAACTTCTTTTAAATTTTTGTTTATATATATTCTTGTGAATTTGTGTATTGCACAAAATTGGGAAAGTTACTGTAAAATTATTTTTTTGTAAGCCTGAGCTAGATTGAAATCCATACGGAAAAAATTCATGGAATTTTATTTAAGTTAGGGAAATGTTATGGGAGGGGGAAGTGTTGGCTACCCCCAGTGTTGACTCCCCTTTGGGGGAGAGTCGGCGCTGCCCACACTGCCTAGGCTTCCCTCTATGGGGAAGGCCTTTACCAGGCCACGGCTGTGTTTGGATAGTCTGCGATTATTTCTTCTGCCTTCAATTTTGTTTTTTAAATGTTTTTTTTTATATATATATAATATATATGTATATATTATATATATAAAATATATGATATATATATTTATAATATATATTATATATATTATATGTATATATATATATATATGAATATGTATAGATGTCAATGTTTTAACATATATAATATATTTAATGTATATATATTATGTGTATAATATATATATATATATATATATATAATGTATATATATAATAAATATGTTTATATATGGATAATTTAAAATGCATGTGTAGATATTTTTGAAGGTTAATTGGAAAAGAAAAAAAAAGTATAATTGCTTTTTATAATTAAATAACATATATTTTTATATGTATATATAATTATATTTAATTATATATATACATTAAATATATTTATTTCATGGTGGTTATTTTTATAAGTGCATGCAAGCATGATTTGATAATTTTAAATGATTGCTTATTTAAATTGTGGAAATTGAGTTAAATATTATGTGTAGTTGTGAAACTAAAAGTTAAACTTTTAATATAATTGTGTTGTTGATTATGAATTGGAATTGTGTTTTGAATGATGTATTTTAATGTGAGATATTGATCTATTTGATTTAGGAAATCTAAATAGCAGTGCTTTTAATTACATGAGTGGTTTATTTTAATTACAAGTATTTATGTAATTGTGAATTGTGGGGGGTATTTGTTGTCGAGAAAATCTAAGTTTTCTAGAGATTGTTAAATTGTGAAAGGGTTGTTGTATCTTTTGTTCACCCTTTGAGATTTCTTGGGTGGTGCATGTATTTTGGGTTCAGTATTTGACATCCGTAGGGATGTGTGAATTATTCTGCACACCCGATTACTATGAATGGGTTGTGTGATTTAATTTGAGCACCCGGTTACTACGGACGAGATGTGTTGTTCTTTGCAAACTGGTTGATATGTGTTATTGTATTTTGTACACCTTGTCTACCCTTGGGTTGTTGAATATGTTTTTGTATTGTTGATAGGGGAGTGGCTTTCAATGGGGGTCGGGACACAAAAGCGTCCCAGGACAACTCATGTGAAATTCAATTTAATCAAGTGGAAATTAAATAACCTATATTAGGGGAAAGAGTAGCTTAATACATTCTATTTATCGTTGGATAATTGTAGCCTAGGTCATTATTTCATCTATGTGTGTGAGACTCCTTACATTTCCATGTTTAACTTTATTATGCAATGGGTTAATGCTTCTTGTATGCTGTTAATCATGAGTTATTTTCATATGCATGTGGTTTAAAATAATTTTATAGTTTTGGAATTACATGCTGATGCGTTATGTGGCCTAGAGGATGTATGTGTTAGAGTAGATTGCTTTACTTGTTATGTGTACTCTTTATAAGAAAAAAATTATTTGTGCTTCCGCAGTGTTGCATCGTCCTCTAGGTTGCGGGATGGGGTTTTACATACAACAAGAATAAAGTTCAGAAAACACGGAAATAACAGAGAAAACATTGTATTTTATTTAATTTGATTTCAAAACTTCATCAACAACCTTTGTTCAAACCCTTGGAGGCTTTTTATACATTTTCCAATCAATTTTTACCTGCCAAATGACTATAACCACCTTTTGAAATCCCTAACCCTTCATATTCCCTAGTTGTTGCATTTGACAATTTTGAACTTAACAACATAATATCTTTTGTGCAACTTTTACTGATGTAACCCCCAAGACACAAAACCTCCTAAGATCCATAAAAAAAATTTATTAAACATTCAAAATGGTCATTGTGACCTTATTTATAAAAAAAACTCATCAAAAACTAGAGCCTACTTGGTATGAACTTAAATTGACTAAAGTTGTTTAATGGTGCACTTGCACTAGCTTGCAATCTTGAAAAAATATTTATGACTAAACAAGGGTGGGGGATTTATAGACAACCATCCTTATATGCAAATGATATATAGATAGGTGATGTGTGGATGAAAGCCATAAAACATGTGAGATAGTCAAGAGCATAATTCATGGGCAATATAAAAAGAGGTCTTTAAAAGAAAAATATATATAAACATTATGCTTGGGAGTAGAGAATTTGATTTTCCTTTTAGGTTTTTAGTATTTATTTCTTGAATTTTGTGAGAACATTTTAAATCATTAAGAGGGGTACAATAGCAATTAGATTCATTTGTTATTGTTCTATAGTTTTTTTTAGAGACTTTTTTTTTACTATATTACTACATTGATTTATTTTTGTAGCATCAAGCATGTCTGCCATTTGGAAAGTAGATTATCAAGTAAAAGATGGTTCTATTCACATTTATTGGGAGGGTTAGTGTTTTGTCATAATTGTCTAAATAATTGACATGATCTTTATACTATTGCATTGGATAGACAGGTTTCTCAAATGGTCAAGAAAACTATTGTTAAACATTTTTATTTTAAATGGGTGTAGTCTTGCTTTATTGTTTGATTTTGAATTTTTGACAATTACCTTTGGAAAGTGTTTGACAATGAAACCATAAGAAGAGAATATAGAAGGACCAACTCTAGGCTAAAGGTAATTCAAATATACCTTGTGTTGTTTTTTTAAATAGTAGGCTCAACTTTCTTGCTTAACTATGACTATCTACTAATTTAGTATTGTTTGCTTGAAGGATTCCCTTTTTTATTCATATTACTAAACAAAACCCCACACTAAACAAAACTCCACAGTCCACTTCATTATGATTTGGTGTTAGGGGATTTATTGCTCAGCTAGTACACATCTTATATACCCACACAAATTATGCAACCTCTGATTGGACTTGTTGGATAAAAATCTCAGAGAAGAGGTCCATGCCACTTTCAGTGCTCTTAGAATAGATCAAGCTGCCATGGATGGTAGCAGAAAGACTTATGAAGCCATTGATGAAACTTTTTCTTTAAATAAGGCAAATAAATAGTAATAAAAAGATGAGATATTACATAAAAAATAGTAGTCAGAAAATAGATGAAAGCTAGTCGCCAAACTGTACGGGAAACTTTCTACATGTTAGTTAACCAAAACAGTAGTTAAATACAGAAGATCAAATTGTAGATCATATTCGCTGACTCAGTTGAGGGATCTCCAGATCTATTGTATGATTCCAAATCAGGCTCCTTCTAGAGTGGTGGACCAGATTAAAAGTTGAGGGATGCAAGATGTGGTGGATATGAGGGGGAGTACTATCAACATATTAAGCTTGCGGAGGTGTATTCTGTTATTTGTTAGGATATGGATAGTACCCACGCTCTTGGATGATTTCAGCATATCCCCTCTTAGCGCGAGCTCTACAGAGTACATCTCCAACGATGTTGATGTGGTGCTTTTGGAACTGGATGCATGCAACAAAGCGTTCATTGGTGGAATCAACATAGAAGCATAGATACAGGTTAATTTGCTGGCAGTAGAACTCTTCTGCCTCTTAAATCAATTATTATTATAAGTTTTCAACTGCCAAATTATCCTGCATTTATTTATACTCGCAAAAGCACAATCACAAAAAATCCTTCACAATTTTCTACAATAGACACAGTACCTCTCTAAACCTGCCAAGTCAACCAGATTCAAGCGTCCAAATCTATGATGAGTTGAGAATCGATATTCCCACTAGAAAACAATAACAAATATATTCATCAAAATGATAAAAGTAAAGCATATAGATCATTTTTTTCAATGTACGTAACAAAGATATCCAACTAAAACAGGAATGCCCTACAAGCCTTATATTTACCATTATAAACAGAACTTTCAACAAGAGGAATTTTATTATTCTCGAGAAGAGATAGGATTTTAAATTTCAATTCTGATCAATTTGAAGTTAAACATGATTTGCAAACCTTCAAAAAATTTGGTTTCAAGGGTGGACTGCAGCCAAAAAGTGGCATGGCTGACACAAAATATTGGGAAAACAGAAATCTGCTTTACCTTGTTTTGAATGATACAAGTAAATACACTATGAGAGCAACTGCTAGCACGGTTCATATTTGTTGCTGCAACTTCTCTGTTTGCAGCACCCTGAAGTGGAAAAATAAAATTAGCTTTGCAAAATATGTCTTCCTTAACAATCAACAATTCTCATCATGCAGAAAGTCAGAAATAGGAAGCTATTGCAATATATGACCTGAAGGAACAGCTTAATAACATCGTCGACATCTTTCACCTCAATTTCTGAAATATTTTCAACATATACTCCCTTCTTAGCATCTTCCCTCATCTTTGCATCAGAAGATATCAGGTAAGATTGGATTATAAGTAATCAACACAATGCTTAGATCAGTTGTCTACAATAAATTGAAAAAAAGATGTCACTTTCTTGCCTGCAAATTTGTTGATGATGGCTCTAGGAGATCAGCAACCTGATCGTTGTATATCTCTGGAAAGGAGCACTTTCAAACAAACTTCAATTTTTCTTCTCTTCTAGTATCCTCTTCCTGTGGGATACTTGAAATGAGTGAGCTGTCAATAAGTAGGTTGCCAATGAAACTGAAGAGTAAACCCAAACCCAAACATAGATTTACAAACCTTATGAACTCTTGTGAATAAATGCTCAAAAACACGCGGTGTCATTCCACAATTTGCACTCAGTTTTTGTTCTGCATCCTCAATGTCACCACTACCAGTCTGAATGAGTCAGAAAACAAGTCAATTTTATGGAAGCAAAAAGAAAATTGTCAGAAGGAATAAGCAAGAATTTAAAACAATATAATTAGATAGAATCCAATATAAAACGTGTTTAAAATAACATGACAACAAACTAGTGGAATGAAGTGTAATGTTAATTATAAAGAAAAACCAAAAAAACAACAGGAATGAGATAAGTAAGAACAGTTAACAAAGAATGGTCTTGCTTGGCCATATACAAACATGCAGCCATTATATCCTCTCATGAAATTCTCAACCATGGGCAATCCAGCAACTCTGAACAGTTGTCCTACATTCATTCATAGTTTTAGATGGTACAAAAACTGGAGTAATAAGATAACAACATACAATGGGTTATCTTTCATTCTAAGAACTAGGTATTGACCTGTGTTATCTTTTCACCAGCTACAAGGTCAAATGTAAAACGAGATTCTGGGTTCCCCAACCATGTTAAAGTGTGGGAACTATCCTGTTTGACACATCTTGAATGACCTTGAGAAGCAACTTCAATGCCACTAAGAGGAAAAATTCGAATAACAACCTGGAAAAGCGTAGACGGTAGAATGAATTTTAAAGCAAACAGCTATTATCAGTGACATAAAGAAAAGGCAAACAACATATTGTCTGGTGTTTTTCTCTCTATTCCATATTAGCCTGTATAAGTACTGCAATGACTTGCTAAGTCCCTAGTACACATAAAGCTGAGCACTAGGTGACATCTGTCACTGCTAACCCTGCTAGGCCAAAATCAAAGTATAAAGTGTAGTGCAAATGAAGAAATGAACAGGATTTGTATCTTCATCGAAGCACATGCTGAACCACGGGTAGAATCTGATGTGTCTGCTTACAAATAGAATTAAAAATTCACAAATGCAATGATGTAGTTGTATCTACATAACAAACCTACAAACGACTTACGCTGTCCATTGTAAGTCAATGAGAGTATTTGTGAAATGTGTGCATGTGATCCTGTTTCGTCCGCTTCCATTTATAGAATCAAACTGCAAATAGAAAGCATCTTCCAGAAGGGTATGTTTGAGTGCAATGAAACAAATAGGCATGCTAGATATTGATAATGTGTCACCATCAAGAATTTACATTCATGGTAGATTATGGCCATAGTGTACTAATCAGCAGCCTTCAATCATTACAAATTTACATTCCTGGTAAGTTCCAACCAGTGTATAGATAAAAAAGAATCAAAACTTAGATTATAGGCCAATATTCAAAAGTTCAAAAACACTAAGATGCATCTTCAAGCAGATAATATTTTGCAGAGTATAAAATTAAATCTCTGCACAAAAACACAGATAAGATAGGGATTGTTGAAAAAGACAAGTACAACCTTTCAATTATTCAACTATTGAAAACCACTATACCATAGGTCCATAATAAATGCATTAAAAACATCAAAAGAGTGTTCTAAAGTGTAGAAAGAAATTTCAAATTTCACTGTTAGTTTTAAAGTAAAAATTACAAAAGACAAAGAAAATCAAAAGATGCTTCTTGTTTTGCACAAAGTAATTCCATAGTACAGACAGTAACAGGATCTGGAAGAATGACCAAGTGAGCACCATCAAAATGTGTCTGGTCATCATCACTTGACCATCCATGTAAACGTGTAGGGTAGATATCACTAAGCAATCCTCTTGTACCAGTCACATGTACTGTGTAACATGTGTATTCATTAATATTTTCCCACTTTCCACCCTAGAAAAAGAACAAAGAATGCATATGAAAGAGGACTTATAACAGACCTCCTTCACAGAATATAGATCGCTGAGTAGCACAGTGATAGTTATTGAGATAGTTGCAACAAAATGCCAACGATCATGCCCATCTAGCAATTCAATGTATTTGTCAAATATTGAACCATATACCAGAGTGTTTTTAAAATTTAATAATGAGTTTGGCCGGTTCCGGTTTCAAGAGCCCCATGCAAGGATTTCAAAAGGCATTTCAATTCATCTAGATACTCATTCTTAACAGATTCTACTTAACAAAAAATCCTTAATACATTATGCTAGCATTTAATGCTTAATTTTTGAATTGTGTTGATGTCCAGGACCTTGGCTGCAAGAACTATCTATTTTTTGCTTACAACAAAAGGTTCAATGTCGTGGAAGGGAGTTTTTTGGAAGGCCTATGGGATAAACAGCAAAATGCTCAGAAAGACCAGAAAGGAGTTTTACAAGAAAGCTGAAGTTGGTTCCCATCTCATCATGACAGAAAGAAGGCTAATTCCATATAAGAGTACATTGCAAAGCACATTGTTTTAAATAGTAAGCTTTGGAAAAGCACATGTAGTCAAGGCATTATAGAGGAAGTTGGGCTTAGCTCATACTATGAAATTCTCAGTTGCAGAAAGGTAGAAACAGTTGTAAATGCTCCTAACCCAGTACAAATCAGGTAGAACCATGAAGGTCCAAGATGATTTTAATTTTTTGTTGCTCATTTCAGAAAAAGGTTGTATTAAGGATAACTAGATGAATACTCAAGAGTCAAGACCAAGGGAAAATGATTAAGAATGCTATAAGAGCTTGTTGGCACCTACATTCTTTGAAATGGCAGATGCAAGGGCTCATAGTATCAAATGGAATACTTTGACGAATAAGATTTGTATCAAATTTAATATTTTGACTCAGATTAGAAATTCCAACAATCCTGTGGGTAATAGAAATGTATTATTCATTAAAAAGAGAGCTCTGCAGTGAATATTATTGCAAAATATAAAATAAGATAGTAAATACGCCTTGTATTTTGTACGGTATTGTGTTTGATTTATATACATTTCCAGAAACATGTACTCATTATATATTAAGATTTCTTATAGATATCATACGAAATACAGTCTTATAACACATTTAAGACAAATTTCCTAAATTACCAATCGATCAAGGAAGCAATGGCAGCCAACAAACCGAGAAGTTCAAACCGATCTTGAAAAGGTTTACGAGTTGTTTGGGATGTATCTAGAAAATTGCACAGCTTAGGGTAATGAGACTGGTCTGTTTTGAGCTTCGAATGAGAATCAAATATCGCAATCACACATGCATTATAGCTGTTGAATTGAAATGATAATACTGAGTTTCAAACCCAAGCACTGGTAATCTATAAGCAGTATTAAGGATGAAGATAAGCAGAGAAATCCAATGGCCAAACTAATCTAAATGAAAAAATGATGTGATAGAAACTGAGCATATGAAAATGGTTGAAGATTTACCTGAAGAGCAGATAGTCCTTTTCTTTAAAACCAGGCGATAACTTGATGGTGTGGTTGCGTATAGAGTCGTGGCGAACATGTTTCGTTGTTAATAAACATAAATATAAATGTGAAGGCATGAGTCCCCATGAAAACTTCCAGGATTGGTTGGAATGGTCGGATCTCAAGTGTGATCTAAGTTGGAAAAGGTGGTGAGTGCTGACGATCGAAGAAGAAAGGGTTACAAATTTGTTTTCTGCTACACCACCACTCGAAAAAAAGTCAAGCTGTGGATGTACTGATGATCGAAGAAGAAAGGTAACCCAATGCAGTCTGGTTACAAATTTACAAGGATCCTTATCTAAAGTCTCATTACAAATTTACAAGGATCTTTATGTAAATTTTAGATAAAGATCCTGTAAATTTGTAGCACACTGCATTGCGTTACCCCCCTCCTTCCATATCACTACTTGCACAGCTTACTCTTTTTCTAGTTGTGGTTAGCAGAAAACAAATTTCCAACTGAACTCCTGCTTGGCTTGACTTACTTTCTTTTGCTTTTGTAAGGACATGGTTTCACTTCATCTTGATCATCTCCACCATATTTTGATCAACCATTTTGGTTCTGGATCTGGCTGGACTACCTCAGAAATTTGTTCCCCACACGCGACTTCTATATTCTCTTATCATGCAGCTCCACCAATCCCGCAGTTTCGAGTTTAACCTAAATGGACACACATGGACGTATATAAGGGAATACTAAATGAGGCTACAGGGGCTGCTATTAATTCTGGGTACCTGCTGCCAAACCTTTTGACGTTCCACCGTTTGCTCAGCTATTTTCTTATTTAAATATTGTTGTTGTATGGCATTTAATATTTTTTAATTACCGAACTTTAAATTATTTGTATTGGTGAATGTTTTTTAATATAGGGAGTTTCATATGTAATGGTGAAAATTATATATCCATGATTTTTTAATGTTTTGAATTTGCGTTGATTAAAGTTGTAAATGTAACAATCAATTTATAAGAGGTATAGTCTATGAAATTGGCTTGTAGCATTCAATTTGTTCGATCTCTATCATCATTCATTTTCCAATTTGTATTTCTAATCCTAATAGACCTTTAAAAAAATAAACATTTAGACCTGCAAATATAGACTTGACCCAAGTCATATCCATACTCGTGGAACTAGACCTTCACTTTTAGAACTCATATTTCAATTTAGTTGTTACTAACTATTTCACTAGCTATTCTGAATTGCCTTAGCACTTGTTGATTTATGTGATTGGTTGTTGTATTTAAAGATACTTACTTTCTAATTTGAAATCTTATAGGGATCATCTAGGACATCACAGAAAAAATTTATTGAGCACAACTAGATTTTCGTATTGAAGAATAAAAAGAATCTAGTAGCATTTACATTAGAGCACCTCATCCAAGGACCATTGCATGTTTACTTGTTATCCTCAATCATTTTTCTTAGAGTTGTAAAGCTTGTTCGTTATGGGGATGAACACGGACAACATGACCCTTGCTATTTGGTAGACTCATCAAAGTTGTTTGTGAACACCACTTATCCTTACAAGAAGTATATACTAGAACTTAAGGTTAGTGAATTATACTATACTACCTCTTACTAGTTTAGATATGTGTGCATCAATTCAAATCCCTGGTACTATCAAATCAATATTCATGGAGTTGAACTAGTACAAATATAGACAATTTGTAAAATTAGAGATCATTGTCTAAGTTAACCCCAGAAATCCATATATTTTGTAAGTTGGTTCTTGACATCTAACATATCACTTATCCATCATCAAATTTTGAGCTAAGTAGGCCATATTTAATTTACTTTACATTCAATTTAGAACTCCTTTTAATTATTAAGAGCTCACTCATTACCCCTATATTCACCTTTCCAATGGATAAAAATGTATGTGTGACCAAGTCTAAGGAGGTAAGAACCCAGGGAAAAGGACCGTGTCATTTTTAAATGATGAATTTAACATGTCTAAGAAATGAAGAGTCAAATTAGGTGTTAAGATGACAAAAAATCACACCTCAACGACAATTCTAAATGTCTATTTTTCTCCATTTTAGTTAATGAGCCACTTCACAAGAATGAGGTAGATTTTGGAGCATCAAGAACTTGTATGTAGTGTTTTTGATGACTTATGATGATTTGGAGCATCCTAGGGAAGAAGATAGACTTGTGTGCAATCTTCAAAACTTTGTAGTTTTCTAATTTTGGTGAGTTCACTACTCATATAGGTGGTGGATACGTAAAAGTACCTAGAAATATATTAAAATGGCCCAAAAACCAAGTATATTCCCCTTTGAGTTCATCAAGAGTAGCGAACGATTTCTTTGAGAAGAATTGAATGCATTCATGTTCATGCAAAATAAAGAAGTTGAAGGGTTTTTCTTATTCATTTGACTTCTAATCAGTAAGCATCCCCACACTCGTAGAAAAGGTATGTGAGGTAATTCATATTAATTTTGGTGACTACATATGGGTTGTGTTGGGTCCCAAAAATGTGGATCCACAATCCTGAAGATTTTCTCCACCTTTAAGGCTATGAATTTATCTTCAAGGTGGTAAGTAGAGGCTTATCAATAGAATTAAGAGAATTAAAGGCTAACTATGAGAGTGCGTAGACTCTTCTCTTCTTTGAGCTCACCTTAATCTTTGAACATGTTCCTATAGGTTTTCTAGACATGTTATTATATCATTTTGGAATTATTCATTAGTGTATCAAATAAAATCTATACCCAATTGCATTCTTGACCACTAAAATTATCACCAAGTTAAGAGAATTGTAAGGAAGCTAAGGTAGCAAAACAATTTCCTACACTAATCTTGAGATGAGAAGAATGCAAAACTTTTACAGATCTTTATAGTTATAGAAACTTAAATGGAAATAAACACAAATATCATGCATACCACAACATAGTTATTTATGTGGGGAGAACTATTAGAAGAGAAAAACCCCACACTCCAAAAGCCACCCAATATATTATTCAAAAATCACAAATATTACAATACACTTGTAGAGCAAGCTTCTCATAGGAGTATCACCCACCAAAGATCCAAAGCAAACACAACCACTATTAGACTCTCAAAATGCATCACAACACACAACCATAATACAACACCCTCATAAAATAGGGTTTCCTTCTAGCGCAAGTCAAGCCAACAAAATATTGACCGTCAGATCTAATATCTAATGATGAACAGTCCATATTTATAATAATAAAATATAAATAAACTGTGGCCTTAGGGGACATTGCCTCCAAACCCCTAGCCAGGGGGGATGAGCCCCCTCAAACCCCTACAAGGGGGGTACTCCCTGCAAACACCTGTGTTGACGTAACAACAATACCTTATGTATTTGACAGGTTGAGACATATTTTCCCAACAAAAATACTATTTTCAATAGACTTTTCTTAGTTGATTGTATACCTTGGGTGAGCCCACAATATTGGTTTACAATTTTTTACCAAACTGGACACTGAACTAATTTTTTCTAACCAAATCTTAACTTTTAGACTCCTATAGCGGCTAAACCATGAGGAATTTCAAGATGATGCAAGCTAGTGATTTGTAACATTTTGTCTGTAGATTCTAAATATATATTTTTTAACTTGTTTGGAATCAGGTTGCACTTATTTTTCCATCTCCTTTGAAAACTGGTTTTTTTTCATCAAACACCATTTTTAAGGAGTAATGTTCACCGTATAACACAAATTTCTTTCATTGAAGGATAAAATTCTATTTTTTTTGAATTTAGATTTGTAACTATGATATATAGTGCTTCCAATTGATCTCATAGTGTTTTATTGAATATTTTTTCCTTAATCAAGTTTCAAAGTCAAACCAATTACAATTTAGACATAGGCAGACCGTATAACACAACTTTTTTTGTAGGTATCGAAATTTAATTTTTTTTGTTGGATCAAGGACTTCAATATCTAGCGCACTCATATTTTTCAAAAAAGATTTTTGATAATCTTCTATTTTTCCATATGTGCAAAACAAAGGGCTTGATTTTCAGTGAAAAACCTACATTCACAAGAAATAAAAAATAGATATACTAATAAAATTTAATTTAATTAAAATTATACATTTTTGGAAGCTTATAATAAGGACTACATAGTAACAAAAAATAAATTTTAAATCAATTCATTTGATCCCCCGAAAGGTAAATCAAAAGTGGGTTTTTATTAGCATTTTGATAGGTGTAAAGGAGACTCTGTTATAGGTATGGTTTAAAACTAGCGGGGTTCTATCCAAGGAGGCTTGGTCTAAGGTGGTTTGATCAAACCCTCTTCAATTGGAATCCTTTAAATGGAACTTTCCAAGGCTTAAATAATTATATTTTCTAAAAATATGTGATTTCAGCAAAAATTAGGATCTCCCACAAAGTGTAAACCACTACTGTGGCAGCACCCGCTACATAATGTATCTTAAGATGATAATAGTTTTATAGTTCACAAAATAATTTATTTCAACACATTTTCTATACAACAAGGTACAATCATGTATTTTAGTGGAGGTAGATGTATCTCAAGGTTTACTTGGAGAGGTGGTACTTGGAGGTTGGTCATGGTCTCAGCTTGTGGATTATAGAGGTATCCCCTTCTGCTACATACATTATTTTGCTACTGGACACTTGGCCCATGATTTCCCTAATGGCTCTCATCTTGTTTCTTCTCCCACCTAGTGGAAGAATGCTCAAAGGGAACATTTGATTGTTTACCTTGATGCATACTATGATTCTAATGGTAAGCCTTAAGAACCTCCATCTTCGTCTCAAATAAATAAATCTGCTATTAAGGTTGTTGTTTCTCCAGTGGATTCTACTACTCTGGCTCAAAATATGGATGTTCCATTTCTTGTGTGTGCTGCCCCCTCTAAGGCCCCTGACTCTTCAACTTTTGTTACTGATGGTGTTGTCTCGTTGGTGGCTTCTACAGTTTCAGTTCAACACTTGGTTGTTCCCTCTGTGGTGAGTGATGCCTCCCCTGAGGCTCCTCTTGATTCTATTTCTAATTTAGTTTTTGATACTCCCTAGACAATTGTGCAAAGGAAAAAGAAATGTACTCCTAAAAAAACCTCTGATGAGTTGTCTTTGAAGGAAAATTTGTTGGTTTCAAGCTTTGGTACTTAAACTATTTCTCTATGTTTGGTTGTCTCTATTTTTTTTGGTGGATCTGATCTTTCTACTAGTCTATTTTATCATGTTGTTCCCGACTAGTTATTATGCTTGGCTAGTCTCTCTTATCAGGATGTTTTGCCCAGTTCTACACTTTGATTGTTATATCCCTTTTTGTTAAAGGGATCAGGGCCCTTTCAATCCCTGCTTACTTAATCAAAAATAAGGTACAATCATATTGGACATGAAATTTCCTAAATGTTTAATAGTCCAATCTCAGTTAATAATAATCCATGTTATATTTTAAAATCATGAATTGCATACAAATTTTCTACTTCTATTTTTATGAATATTGGAAAAATATTTTATGTTTTAGATAAGTGTAGAATGTTAAGGTCTTAATTTACTAGTGATTTCTTGACACTATAATTTAGTTGCTAATAAAATATTGAAACATGATCTTTTTGATAGATAAAGCAACAAAACTAGTGTGTTGACCCAATTACAAAAAGTCCAGAGGCTAAAAACCAAGCCCAAAGACCATAGCAACACAATAAAAATGCTTTAGAAGTACATAAAAAACAAACAAAAGCAACTAATATAAAACACCAAACAAACAACCTAACCAAATAGTTGACCCCAATCACCATTGAGGAACTTGAAAAGTTCCTTGTGATTGTTATCATTGTCACCCACCTTCTCCAACTCTTTATCTTGCAACAAGCATAGGGTAGTTGCAAATCTGCACATAACCTTGGAGTTCAATTTGAAAACACTAACCATATTTTTCTCAATGTCCAACACCTTATTTTTGAGTTCAGCAAGCTCCCTTTCCATAGCAGTAAAAGAGATGAAGATTATCTCAAAACCAAAGACCACATGGAAAAACAATGAAAACCTTCTACAAGAAAGTATGCAAGAATATGAGCTTCCTTGATATTAAGACCTATCAAAATGATGATGAGGTATGAAGTATATTACATATGTGTAAAATGACCTTCCTTATATAGGAAAGGTGAGGAATAGGTTGAACATGATTGTGACATGTGTCTTAATCCTATGACATGCGACAGCTAACAACCTAACTACCAAGGAATCATGCATTATAAGCTAAATAAGATAAGTTTAAGAAAAGACAACTAAGACTTCTAGAAATAATTTTATATCCTAAGTAAAATTAATCATGTGAATAAGTCCCCTATGTCCTGTTGATGGGTGTTTTTGCACCTTCTCAACACAGGAAACACACAAATGCACTACCTCTCTTGAAAGGAAATCTCCAACAACAATTTTAAAGTTACCCCAAGGTCTCTCGAGTTTCAAGTCATGACAAGCTTGGAATATCTCAATTGCTTTGATGTGATTTTGCTAGTAATCATAGGGCAGACTTACAGAGTTGGTCAAGCCACTAATGTTGCCCAAAACACCCAACAATAAAGGACCCAAAGAAAGTTCATGAAACATCAATTTACTCCTCTAGGGGAGCCCATTAAATCTCTCTTTAAACAACTATTACACATAATTCCATAGAAATTCCGGAACCAAAACAATATGATCTTAGGTAGTTTAAACCATCTTGGTGGGATGATAACACCTTTTGTGGCTATCATCAAACTAAAGGACATAGCCTATCATGATACTGACAACTATAAAACATTATACAACACCATGTGGAAAATGACACCGTTGAACTTAATGGACAACAACAACAGTCTTCAAATAGTGACCATAAATTTTTCACCGATCCTTTACAGGATCATGGAAAAGGAAAGGCCTCCAAATTGGGCAATAAGACCAATAACAATTCAGCCAATTAGGCTAATGTCAGATATGACTATAACCATACCACTGTCATAAATCTTATTCAATTTTTTGATGAACATGTCAACACCATTACCATAAAGAAACCTCCTGAATGTGTTGTCAACACTCACCGAACTAAGGTAACCATCATGCACAACCATCCCCACCAACCTTGATGACAATCATTTCCAAAAGATGGTGGGCTACTTGACCAATTCCCATCATGCCACCATTTTTGAGAAATATTATTCAATTGAAAAGGAAAACCATAATGACCCTTTACACCTTGAAGTCCTTGTCCATAAAACCAAAGTCAAACAAGTCCTAGTAGACGATGGAGCAGGGTTGAAAATTTGCACCTTAAAATTGGTTAAAATGTTGGGCTTCTTGGAAGAATGTGTATACCTTACCAAAATCATTTTCATCAAGGCATATGATGACGAAGAGTGGTCATCTAAAGGAGTCATAACACTTCCTATCAGAGTTGGTCCTGCGATTATGGATACCACTTTCCAAGTCTTGGACCTCAAACTCCCTTACAACCTTCTTCTAGGCTAACCGTGGATTCATGCCATGAAATCAAATCCATCCACCTACCACCAATGCCTTAAATTTTCACATGAAGGCACTGAAATTATGATTCTTGGTGATCCCGATCCCTTTTAATACTATAGTAATTTGAGAGGGACTGCTCAATTCCAAATGCCTCTCAATAATGAGGCTTCATCTTCCATTTCGTCAAATTACATTGATCCATCTTCATTAACTAAAGCATCCACTTCATCTACCATACCATCAAACCCCAAGGTCCAAGTCCATGATATGGGATGTGGAGATTATAGTATGGATAAATTGCAAAAAAATGACAATGGTAATGTTGTTGAGAAGGTTCAAGCTTCCAATAATGATGTCAAGACTGGATTTAGAAGGAACACAAACAAATGGCCATGCTTGGATCAAAGCCTTTTGGGATATTTTTGATACATCCACCTTTACCCCATCTGCTTCCGCAAAAACCTTTCATGTCCATGATAAACCCATGTTTGGACAAGATATTTATGATAACCTACTCTTTGATCTTGACCCTGCTGAGGATATCCAAACATCATCCCTCCATACCACATGTCCTAAGTTAGGGTATGTCCACCCCTATTATAGCCTCTACTAAGTCATCTTTCCAATTCATTAAGGATTTTCAAGCCTCTTTTGACGTGAATAGTACCAAAAAGGCCCAAAGTATCCATTGACAACATCACCCTTCCTCGTCATTCACTAAACACTTATGTCACTCCATCCATTTTACCCATTCCATTCATTTCCATCTACATCATATAATTGGATCAACAAGATCTAGATAAGGACAATGAAAAGGGAAAAGCTCAAGAATCAAAAATGAAAGTTCGCTCTTCTAAAGGAGACCACAAATCAAAAGACATGATGAAAAGAAAAGAAAATCAAAGAAAGTCCTCTAGCCAAAATAAAAAGCTATTGGACCAATAAAAAATAAAAGATAAGAATAAGAAATAATTTCATGACACATCCTCTAGCCAAAATAAAGAGCTATTGGATGAATCAAAAGTAAAAATAAAAAGTGAAAATCAAAAAGCATTGGTCTCCAAGAATGCTCCACTAAAAACCACTAGGGGGCATCTATCGGCACGAAAGGTCAAATAAAGAGCTTGTTGATCCAAGGTCTTCATCTCCATCACTTTCACTCATTCCATACATCCATTCAATTTTTCCATATTCACTTATCATATTATCTCCATTGGTGATGTCTTTCAATGTATCTTTGAAAACAACCCCTTCATGTACTCTAGCTCATCGGTGGCCCAAAATCATTTTCATTTGATGCCTAGTGGCCCACGTAGTGTGCATATTAGGGATCATACCATAACCTCCATTGTTTGTCATTTCAATCATCCATCATATTTTCCATTTGCATTCCACATCCAAATCATGCCCTTTCATCCAACACGGTCATCCAAACAAGGTCAAGGCATCATCACGACATATCGGTTTTACACATAGCTTCCAAAAGTCTTGTCTTAACCATAAAAAAAATCATTACCTTAATGAAAACCTGGAAAAAATGCATCTTAGTAACACCAAAAAATCAAAAAAATAAAGAAAAATTGTAAAGTGAAATAATTTTTCCAATAGTGAAAACCACTTTGGTGGCACTTTGGATAAGTACCATGGTGAAAACCTAGAAAATAGGTTCCATGTGTAGTTGACTTTTCTCCTTCATCTACCATTATTCGAATCTGACTTTTCACCATCATTTTTTCTTCTCATGTCATCCATAATAAATATTGGTCATTTCCATCAGCCTAAAATGATTGGCATCACATGTGCATCCTTTCACCTTCCATAACTTCTATCGCATTCCATATCATCCCTAATAAATTGGTCCTATACCCGACTAGGGGAAAATACTTGACCCATGTTGTCATTGGATCCTACACTTGCTATTAGAGATTATTATATCAAAAAGACAAAAAAATCAAATATTCCCAAAAAATCCAAAAAAAAATCATAAAACCTCAAAATCCAAAAAAATCAAAACATGTCAAAAACACAAAACCATTCAAATAACTTTCAAAAATCCCAAAAGCAGAGTCAAATTCAATCCTGTCTATCCATTTCATTATCGAACTACGTTGCGTCTGTGATTTAACGTAGGCAAGGCCATCTTTCGATGTTCCCTCGAGGCATTAGGTCAGTCTTCTTAGGTTTGGTCAAATAAAATTAAGAATAAGTCCTTTGTAAATAAAACAAAGTTATTCAATGTCGAACTACGTGGTCTCTATGCATTGTTACGTATGCAAGGCCATCTATTGATGAGCCCTTGAGTCCACCTAGGTCGGTCCTTTAGGGTTTGTCGCGTTAGTCACAATAAAGCAGACATTGTCAACTTAGACACGAATGGTCATTAAAACATCATACAAGTCACACATTAACAAGAAAAACAGGCTAACAAGGCCACTCATTCAAACCAAACAAATTGTCAAAATAGTCAAAAATTCAAACCATTAAACCAATCAAATTTATATCTTAGACAGGATGTTTCCTTCCTGAAACCAGACATTGTTTCTTAATCAAACTTCATTATTTTCCTTATATAGGTGGTTACATGATCAAAACTAGAATTGACATCTTATACGACATGTTTTCTCTCCTGAAACTAGGTGTCGTCAAACAATCAACCTATCAACCATCTAGTCTTTTAATTGTCAAACAATAATATTTTGGAAAACACTCTGAATGGTTGTTGACCTTGTGGTCTATTTTTTCTTATCTTTTCCTTGGTTTTTTTTTTATTCAGGTTACTAGCTTCCTCAAGGATGTCCCGTGAAGGATTTAGAGGAGCGATTATGAATTGGAATTATGTTTTGAATGATGTATTTTAATGTGAGATATTGATCTATTTGATTTAGGAAATCTAAATAGCAGTGCTTTTAATTACATGAGTGGTTTATTTTAATTACAAGTATTTATGTAATTGTGAATTGTGGGGGGATATTTGTTGTCGAGAAAATCTAAGTTTTCTAGAGATTGTTAGATTGTGAAAGGGTTGTTGTATCTTTTGTTCACCCTTTGAGATTTCTTGGGTGGTGCATGTATTTTGGGTTCAGTATTTGACATCCGTAGGGATGTGTGAATTATTCTGCACACCCGATTACTATGAACGGGTTGTGTGATTTAATTTGAGCACCCGGTTACTACGGACGAGATGTGTTGTTCTATGCAAACTGGTTGATATGTGTTATCGTATTTTGTGCACCTTGTCTACCCTTGGGTTGTTGAATATGTTTTTGTATTGTTGATAGGGGAGTGGCTTTCAATAGGGGTCGGGACACAAAAGCGTCCCAGGACAACTCATGTGAAAGTCAATTTAATCAAGTGGAAATTAAATAACCTATATTAGGGGAAAGAGTAGCTTAATACATTTAATCAGATAATTTAGCCTCGCTCATTTGGCTCAAGGGCTTGTGTGAGACTTGAGATGAGTCGAGAAGGCCTGGAATGGAAAGATCATTATCTTGTCTTCTCGAGAGATAATCAATTCCGCACAGGTGTGCATGTGGGGCTAGGTTCATGAGAGGTTACCAGGATAACCCAAGATGAGGGCCGAGACCTAGGAAGATCTCCTTTGGATAGCAAATACAACTTTTGTGATGACACACCTCCTATGACAACAGTCGGTTTGTATTGTATAGTGGATGTATTTGATTCAATGGTTTTGGAAGTGATGCAACCTTATGTTTCTTGTTTACTGGTATAGTCTTGTTTTGTGTTTACCGGTACAGTGTGGTAACCTTTTACTATCTCCTAGCACGCGGGTTGGGCCTACGGGTACCACATGGCTAGGCGGCATGCACCTTACACTGTTGGGCTCGCTCTTTCTATTCGTGATGGTGGGATCTTCTAGTTCGAGGGGCTGTGTGGTTCTATGGATTTGTACTTCTCGTATATTCATTGTAACAATGAAACACTATGTATTGTATTCCTCGTTTGTAATCGAGGATGATTCCTTGTGTTGTAATTGTAACATTATGTATGATCTATTTATCATTGGATTAAATTGTATATATCATTTTAAGTGGTGTTGTATCTATGTAAATATGCTCCTTACATTTCCATGTTTAATTTATTATGCAATGGGTTAATGCTTTGATGTATGATGTTATCATGAGTTATTTTCATATGCTATGTTTAGAATAATTTTGTAAGTTTTGGAATTTACATGCTGACGCGTTATGTGGCCCAGAGGATGTATGTGTTAGAGTAGATTGCTTTACTTGTTATGTGTACTCTTTATAAGAAAAAAATTATTTGTGCTTCCGCAGTGTTGCATCGTCCTCTAGGTTGCGGGATGGGGTTTTACATACAACAAGAATAAAGTTCAGAAAACACAGAAAATAACAGAGAAAACATTGTATTTTATTTAATTTGATTTCAAAACTTCATCAACAACCTTTGTTCAAACCCTTGGAGGCTTTTTATACATTTTCCAATCAATTTTTACCTGCCAAATGACTATAACCACCTTTTGAAATCCCTAACCCTTCATATTCCCTAGTTGTTGCATTTGACAATTTTGAACTTAACAACATAATATCTTTTGTGCAACTTTTACTGATGTAACCCCCAAGACACAAAACCTCCTAAGATCCATAAAAAAAATTTATTAAACATTCAAAATGGTCATTTTGACCTTATTTATAAAAAAAACTCATCAAAAACTAGAGCCTACTTGGTATGAACTTAAATTGACTAAAGTTGTTTAATGGTGCACTTGCACTAGCTTGCAATCTTGAAAAAATATTTATGACTAAACAAGGGTGGGGGATTTATAGACAACCATCCTTATATGCAAATGATATATAGATAGGTAATGTGTCGATGAAAGCCATAAAACATGTGAGATAGTCAAGAGCATAATTCATGGGCAATATAAAAAGAGGTCTTTAAAAGAAAAATATATATAAACATTATGCTTGGGAGTAGAGAATTTGATTTTCCTTTTAGGTTTTTAGTATTTATTTCTTGACTTTTGTGAGAACATTTTAAATCATTAAGAGGGGTACAATAGCAATTAGATTCATTTGTTATTGTTCTATAGTTTTTTTTAGAGACTTTTTTTTACTATATTACTACATTGATTTATTTTTGTAGCATCAAGCATGTCTGCCATTTGGAAAGTAGATTATCAAGTAAAAGATGGTTCTATTCACATTTATTGGGAGGGTTAGTGTTTTTTCATAATTGTCTAAATAATTGACATGATCTATATACTATTGCATTGGATAGACAGGTTTCTCAAATGGTCAAGAAAACTATTGTTAAACATTTTTATTTTAAATGGGTGTAGTCTTGCTTTATTGTTTGATTTTGAATTTTTGACAATTACCTTTGGAAAGTTTTTGACAATGAAACCATAAGAAGAGAATATAGAAGGACCAACTCTACGCTAAAGGTAATTCAAATATACCTTGTGTTGTTTTTTTAAATAGTAGGCTCAACTTTCTTGCTTAACTATGACTATCTACTAATTTAGTATTGTTTGCTTGAAGGATTCCCTTTTTTATTCATATTACTAAACAAAACCCCACACTAAACAAAACTCCACAGTCCACTTCATTATGATTTGGTGTTAGGGGATTTATTGCTCAGCTAGTACACATCTTATATACCCACACAAATTATGCAACCTCTGATTGGACTTGTTGGATAAAAATCTCAGAGAAGAGGTCCATGCCACTTTCAGTGCTCTTAGAATAGATCAAGCTGCCATGGATGGTAGCAGAAAGACTTATGAAGCCATTGATGAAACTTTTTCTTTAAATAAGGCAAATAAATAGTAATAAAAAGTTGAGATATTACATAAAAAATAGTAGTCAGAAAATAGATGAAAGCTAGTCGCCAAACTGTACGGGAAACTTTCTACATGGTAGTTAACCAAAACAGTAGTTAAATACAGAAGATCAAATTGTAGATCATATTCGCTGACTCAGTTGAGGGATCTCCAGATCTATTGTATGATTCCAAATCAGGCTCCTTCTAGAGTGGTGGACCAGATTAAAAGTTGGGGATGCAAGATGTGGTGGATATGAGGGGGAGTACTATCAACATATTAAGCTTGCGGAGGTGTATTCTGTTATTTGTTAGGATATGGATAGTACCCACGCTCTTGGATGATTTCAGCATATCCCCTCTTAGCGCGAGCTCTACAGAGTACATCTCCAACGATGTTGATGTGGTGCTTTTGGAACTGGATGCATGCAACAAAGCGTTCATTGGTGGAATCAACATAGAAGCATAGATACAGGTTAATTTGCTGGCAGTAGAACTCTTCTGCCTCTTAAATCAATTATTATTATAAGTTTTTCAACTGCCAAATTATCCTGCATTTATTTATACTCGCAAAAGCACAATCACAAAAAATCCTTCACAATTTTCTACAATAGACACAGTACCTCTCTAAACCTGCCAAGTCAACCAGATTCAAGCGTCCAAATCTATGATGAGTTGAGAATCGATATTCCCACTAGAAAACAATAACAAATATATTCATCAAAATGATAAAAGTAAAGCATATAGATCATTTTTTTCAATGTACGTAACAAAGATATCCAACTAAAACAGGAATGCCCTACAAGCCTTATATTTACCATTATAAACAGAACTTTCAACTAGAGGAATTTTATTATTCTCGAGAAGAGATAGGATTTTAAATTTCAATTCTGATCAATTTGAAGTTAAACATGATCTGCAAACCTTCAAAAAACTTGGTTTCAAGGGTGGACTGCAACCAAAAAGTGGCATGGCTGACACAAAATATTGGGAAAACAGAAGTCTGCTTTACCTTGTTTTGAATGATACAGGTAAATACACTATGAGAGCAACTGCTAGCGCGGTTTATATTTGTTGCTGCAACTTCTCTGTTTGCAGCACCCTGAAGTGGAAAACTAAAATTAGCTTTGCAAACTATGTCTTCCTTAACAATCAACAATTCTCATCATGCAGAAAGTCAGAAATAGGAAGCTATTGCAATATATGACCTGAAGGAACAGCTTAATAACATCGTCGACATCTTTCACCTCAATTTCTGAAAGATTTTCAACATATACTCCCTTCTTAGCATCTTCCCTCATCTTTGCATCAGAAGATATCAGGTAAGATTGGATTATAAGTAATCAACACAATGCTTAGATCAGTTGTCTACTATAAATTGAAAAAAAGATGTCACTTTCTTGCCTGCAAATTTGTTGATGATGGCTCTAGGAGATCAGCAACCTGATCGTTGTATATCTCTGGAAAGGAGCACTTTCAAACAAACTTCAATTTTTCTTCTCTTCTAGTATCCTCTTCCTGTGGGATACTTGAAATGAGTGAGCTGTCAATAAGTAGGTTGCCAATGAAACTGAAGAGTAAACCCAAACCCAAACATAGATTTACAAACCTTATGAACTCTTGTGAATAAATGCTCAAAAACACGCGGTGTCATTCCACAATTTGCACTCAGTTTTTTTTCTGCATCCTCAATGTCACCAAGCATAGTATGTGTTTTCCCACTACCAGTCTGAGTGAGTCAGAAAACAAGTCAATTTTATGGAAGCAAAAAGAAAATTGTCAGAAGGAATAAGCTAAGAATTTAAAATAATATAATTAGATAGAATCCAATATAAAACGTGTTTAAAATAACATGACAACAAACTAGTGGAGTGAAGTGTAATGTTAATTATAAAGAAAAACCAAAAAAACAACAGGAATGAGATAAGTAAGAACAGTTAACAAAGAATGGTCTTGCTTGGCCATATACAAACATGCAGCCATTATATCCTCTCATGAAATTCTCAACCATGGGCAATCCAGCAACTCTGAACAGTTGTCCTACATTCATTCATAGTTTTAGATGGTACAAAAACTGGAGTAATAAGATAACAACATACAATAGGTTATCTTTCATTCTAAGAACTAAGTATTGACCTGTGTTATCTTTTCACCAGCTACAAGGTCAAATGTAAAACGAGATTCTGGGTTCCCCAACCATGTTAAAGTGTGGGAACTATCCTGTTTGACACATCTTGAATGACCTTGAGAAGCAACTTCAATGCCACTAAGAGGAAAAATTCGAATAACAACCTGGAAAAGCGTAGACGGTAGAATGAATTTTAAAGCAAACAGCTATTATCAGTGACATAAAGAGAAGGCAAACAACATATTGTCTGGTGTTTTTCTCTCTATTCCATATTAGCCAGTATAAGTACTGCAATGACTTGCTAAGTCCCTAGTACACATAAAGCTGAGCACTAGGTGACATCTGTCACTACTAACCCTGCTAGGCCAAAATCAAAGTATAAAGTGTAGTGCAAATGAAGAAATGAACAGAAGTTGTATCTTCATCGAAGCACATGCTGAACCATAGGTAGAATCTGATGTGTTTGCTTACAAATAGAATTAAAATTTCACAAATGCAATGATGTAGTTGTATCTACATAACAAACCTACAAACAACTTACGTTGTCCATTGTAAGTCAATGAGAGTATTTGTGAAATGTGTGCATGTGGTCCTGTTTCGTCAGCTTCCATTGATAGAATCAAACTGCAAATAGAAAGCATCTTCCAGAAGGGTATGTTTGAGTGCAATGAAACAAATAGGCATGCTAGATATTAATAAT